>OZ007571.1:6259419-6509419 GCA_963931925.1 Onchidella celtica | reverse complement strand
ACCATCCGCACGTGCTCACACATACACACACACATACAAACTGTCTCCCGTCTCTGTCACACCTTTTGCACTGTCGACTGGATGCACATACTGGAGTTGGAAACACGCTGTTTTCTCGATCAATAGCCTTTAATAGCCCGTAGTTTTAGTGTGATTTTCTCTCTTCACCTTCCCCGCCCTCCCAGACTAGAATTTAGACGGCTGGTTGTTGGAACATTTCTCCTGATAGTCGCTGCTTGCTAGGTTTGTGTTTTTGCACATTTCACTTGTACTGGCGAAAAATGGGAATATCGTGTTGCTCATGTCCTACTACATCATGAAGCATATTAATTGCTTGACACGGAAGGCAACGATGGACATTGTCATATTAGGCACGTCGTTTTATACGTATGATCTGTATTAGTAAGGGGTGCACATGGAGTGATTGACTTTGAAACAACCTAGTTTGTGAAGTACTGGCGTAAACTGTGAAACTGTTTACAGTTTGTGTGATAAGCAGGACCGGACTTGGATGAATTTAGGCCTTAGGCTATCCTGACTGTGAGGCCGCTACCAACTTCACGCCCCGAAGAAGATGGAAGCGCTTTAAATAATATGATTAACGCCAATGATCGCGATAGGTGTTAAGATTCCGCAGTTTGCTTTTCTTCTCGAAAGGACATAAGCCAGGAAAATAACAAAAGATTTGTTCAGAAACTTCAGTGAATTGTAACATCACAAGTAACAAAAGGCACCACGTGTCACAAAATATTATGCAAATTGGCCCGAGGCAGCTAGGCCTCTCTAGATTTTGAGGCCCTAGGCTTCAGCCTATCTAGCCTGGTGATAAGCCCTAAGCCCCAATTGGCGAAATATTATAAAAACCACAGAAAAACTCTGGGGTCGCAGCAAGGCTGTATGCAAAGTCAAAATTTGTCAAAAAGAAAAAGTTGTAAGTAGCAAAGCCTCGCGTAAGAAATGATACCCAAACCATGCAATGAAACGCAAACTAAAAGAAAAGACAGAAAATGGCCTACATTTAGGTTCTATATTTCATGTTCAAATCTTTTATTGTTCGATTGTTTTGTCTGTCCAATTTTCCAAATTTTTTTTTCCATTCTTGTTTTTCGTTTTTTTTCCTTGAAAAAGACTGTTGCCGAAATATCGGCCATTTTCTGTCTTCTCTTTCAGTTTGCATTTCATCGTTTCGTTTGGGTATTGTTTCTTACGCGAGGCTTTGCTACATACAACTTTTTCTTTCTGACAAATTTGGACCCTAAATGTAATCAGTTTGGCCCCTCTTGAATGTTTTCTAGCAATGCTTGATTGCCACCCAAAAATAAAATATGAATAAATAAGCTGTCTTTTGATGGAAGAGTAAATGGAAGAGGTCGGGGGAAGGGGTGGAGGCAGTGCAGTAGTGCATACATTAACTATATGTGCCTACAGGTGGGATTAAAATGAATCGAAAAATAAATTTTCTACTCATGTTATTCGCTATTCGATTTGCAGCAGTAAGAGAGAATCGCAATCACTGCAGATCCTGTTGGATTGGCTGAGAAAGGGTTGATGGGTATAGACGTATGTCCAGTAGAATGCCTTTGTCAAGTTTAGTGTACCTCCCAATCACAGGCAGTTCGAGAGAAACGTATTTGAGTCAGAATTATAAAACTGGAGAAAGCTCTGGGTATCTATTTACACAGGGGGAGGGGATGCGAAAGACTAAATGTAAATGCTGATTTATAAGTTAAAGGGCCGAAACACTTGACGAAGGGTGGGGGCGGGTGTCTTCCTCTGAGGATTTTCGTTACTCATGCTCTCACCTATTGAGAGTTACCTTCCTCATTATGTCCATTCTGTGCCGAAGTGCTGGAAAAGACGTCAGTGTCTTCCAATGTAATCTCCCTCTCTCTCTCTCTCTGTCTCTCTCTCTCTCTGTCTCTCTCTCTCTCTGTCTGTCTCTTTCTCTCTCTCTCTCTCTCTCTGTCTCTCTCTCTGTCTCTCTCTCTCTCTCTCTCTCTCTCTCTCTCTCTCTCTCTCTCTCTCTCTCTGTCTCTCTCTCTCTCTCTCTCTCTCTCTCTCTCTCTCTCTCTCTCTCTCTCTCTCTCTCTCTCTCTCTGTCTGTCTCTTTCTCTCTCTCTCTCTTTCTAACTCTCCGTCTGTTGCTGTGTTTCGCTTTCATTCTGTGCCTCTTCATGTGACATACACACCGTCTTTTCCTCAACGGTCACAAGTCGACACAAATAATATGGAACATGTGTAATATTGCTCATGATTTCGGCCTTGTAGTCATCAGGAAGTGTGATTCATGAGCCGGACACTGGTATAAAATCGGAAAGCATGATACTATGATGAGTAGGCTATGCCACAGTGGCAGCACCTACCTACCCACTTATTTATCGACATTTCCATCCATCCATGCCTTCATCTATCTATCTATCTATCTATCTATCTATCTATCTATCTATCTATCTATCTATCTATCTATCTATCTATCTGTCTGTCTGTCTGTCTGTCTGTCTATCTATCTATCTATCTATCTATCTGTCCGTCCGTCCGTCCGTCCGTCCGTCCGTCCGTCCGTCTGTCTGTCTGTCTGTCTGTCTGTCTGTCTGTCTGTCTGTCTGTCAGTCTGTCTGTCTGTCTTTTAACAGCCATTACAGTTCTATTTTGCTGGACGATTCATTCATGCTTGCTGTTCTTAGCTCAACATCCTTTTCCATCTTTTGGACTGTAGTATTGTTCTGTTCTATGTTCTCTCCATCTGCCCGACCATTTTACTGAATGCATCCAAACTGAGCTGTAACCAGGCAAATGGAATTAACAGAAAAGTCTAGAAAAAGAAAAAAAATAGATTGAAAAGAATACGTCCTCTTGTCCGTTAATTTTGCCAAGGTTTGGGAGTGGCGGATAAAAGTGTTTGCATTAGTTGTCTAAATCTAAATGAGCTGAACCGAAATAGATCTAAAATAAATATCGTTTTTCTCGACTTAGAAACGTGCTGACGTCATATGTTAGCATGGAGACGAGCCGAATTAGAATGGTTGTGAAAACAGTCCTACGTTTCTTGATTTGATTTGAAAATAGTCATGGTTTTTCTCTCTCATTCTTTAGTGAAAATCGATTTTGGAATTGCATGTTCAGTCAATTATTCAGTGCATTTCTTTCTTCTCCTTGTTTGTTTGCGGTGTCATTTATGTCTGTCCGTGTGTGTGTGTGTGTGTGTGTGTGTGTGTGTGTGTGTGTGTGTCTTTTGTGTGTACCAGTACGTGTGTGTGTGTGTGTATGTGTGTTCAAAAATCAGTGAGAGATCGATTGCTTCGTTTAATATGGAATGTGGGTATCTCTCTTTTCCATTATAGTATGGAAATTGTCTACCTTTATTTTTTACAGCTGTGACAGTCTTTTTATTGAGATCTGTGATTGTTGTTTATTGGTGGTCGTTTTTGTTTTCATATTTGTTGGCTAAAGGAGTGCGAACGCACTGCTAGAATTTAATACAGACTTTTGATAAAAGTTAATGTATTTGGGTTTCCATACTTTAGGGAGCTACAAGTATTAAAAACATGAGGTCTTTGGTTTCCATACTTTCAAAAAGGGGACTTTTACATGCGAGCATTATTTCAAGTCCGGGTGAAAATGATGTTAAAAACTGGTTAAGGAATAGATTGACAGTTTAACTGGCGTTGAAAGAGGATAAAATAATTCATTATCAGTGTGTTTTGCTAGAAGTTAGTGCTTGACGACGTTACAACTAAACTGCCTATACTTACCCCTCATGTTTGTGGTACTTTGGATGTCAACAGTAACTGTTCGTGGGTATTTTTTTTTTTTTGTACTTCTTGTCCCAAAAGTTCATAAACATTTTGGGGGCAGGAGGGGGGGGGGTCGGCGACTTCGTGTCTCGACAGCCCTTGGGGCACCTTTTTTGGGGTATTTCATATCTCAAGAGTCCTTAGGCACTTTTTGTGTGTGTGCGTGGGGGTGGGGGGGCTGGGGGGGGGGGGCTGGGGGGGTGTACTTCGTATCTCAACAGTTCTAAGCACTTTTTCTTTTTTTTTTGGTACTCTGTATCTCATCATTAGGCACTTCTGAGGTACTTCGTATATCAACAGTGCTTGGGCACTGTTTTGGGTGCTTGGGCACTGTTTTGGTACTGTGAATATCAACTGTCTTTAGACATTTTGTTTTTCAATTTTTGGTCCCTTTGGATGGGGGGGGGGGGGGGTTCCGTCGATGGTTGTTTTCGTTGGTATTTTCGTATCTCAGTAGTCCATGGGCACATTTCCCCTCCATTTTTGTTGTTTTGTTTTGCTGTGTTGGCACGTTTCCTATGGTAAATACTTGAGGATATGATAACAACATTAGGTAGGCAAATGTGTACGTAGGGTATCGCTAATTAGTTTAACATCTTATCCGACTATGTTCGTTAAGCAGACCCGGGCAGCTCGCGTTGTAATCAAGCCCAGTAAACTAACTCCACAGCATCAAAGCCGTGGCCGCGAGGCTCAGGATCGATATTGCCCCCGCTGGGTGAATCAATTATTAGAAAAAGTTTATCGCGCTGAAATGGTTGGGTTGGGGGTTGAGGGGTGTGGCTATATCCATCCATCCACCATCCAACCGTCCATCTATCCATCTATCCATCCATCGATTTATTTATCTGTCTATCTCTCTCTCTATCTATCTATCTATCTATCTATCTATCTATCTATCTATCTATGTATCTATCTATCTATCTATCTATCTATCTATCTGTCTGTCTGTCAGTCTGTCTGTCTGTCTGTCTGTCTGTCTGTCTATCACCCGTCTGTAGTAGCGGAAGAAGTGAACAAGATCCATTAGTTCAGTCTATTTTTACTATACATTTCTATCACAGCGCCCTGGTGATGGAAACACGCCACAGTCCCGTCAGTGTAAGCTTTTAAGTCTAGATCCAACATAGATCAGAAAGAAGCTCTGAAGTGGGTTCTTTTCCATGTACCTGTTTATCACTGAGATAGTATTATGGATCTCCTAACGAAGGCCAGTGCCTGTTTGCATGACGTAACCTGTTATTATTTCAGAAGTACTTAACACTGTCATCAGTCATGAAAAATTATTCTAGTTATTGTTTGTAAAGTTCTGCGATACGGGGGTGGGGGGGGGGGGGGAGCAAGAAAAACCTTTAAGGGGTCATCAGTAAAGTATGTACGCCCTGGGAAGGGCGGGGGTGGGGGGTCTGGGGATCATACGGACGCTTTTCAATTACAGTAATATATTTAAAAGTTTTGTGGGTTTTTTTTTTGTTTTTTAAAGCGGATTTAATTTAGAGCATGAACAAAAAAAACAACCCATGTTTCAAATCAAACAGTCAAACAGTCCATGGTTAATTTCCCCAAATTGGGCGGAACGAACTTTATAGCCAGCCCCTGAACACATCTCAGAGTGGGCAGTTTTTTTTGTTTTTTTTTTGCTATCTTTGAATGGGCGACAGAAATGTGAAGATAAAGAGGCAGGTAAATAGTTTGACATACACAAAGACAAACGGGCAGTCAAATGAAATAGATTTGGCTTCTAGTAGTAGGCGGTCCAAAATGACCTCGGTCTGATGGATGGCTTTAACAGCAGGGCAGTACTTATGGTTGCCTGGCAACCTGTATGTAAGATTACCTTCTGTGCTGATTATAAACTGCTGGTCCGTGATGTTCTCACAGTCACTGCTGCTAAAGTAGCTATTTTGCTGCTAGCGATATTGATGGTGATTGTGCTAATTTATTTGCGTCCATCGTGAGCAGCGGAGCGACAACTTCCTAAGCTTAGTCTTCTCTGACTCCAGCCCGTTCAGAAATCTGTGCCCTCTTCCTAAAGCTATTGTATATAAATATATATAGTTAATTATATTTGTATTTGTATTTGTATTTTGTATACTTCGTTAATCCCATTTGGGAAATTTGCCCTTGTGCCATAGCAGCCCAGTTACAACTGGAGCAGGCACGTCGCCGCCACAGAGCAGCGCCGGTCGGCGGTTGTTGTTGTTGTTGTTGTTGTTTTTGGAGGGTAAGGGGAGGATGAGAGGGGAGGGGGAGGGGTGAATTTTTATTTAATTTTGCCCGGGCAACGGCCTTTTCGGCCTGCTCTTTTCGATTTCCAACTGCCAAGGCATCTTTAACGTGCGCAACGTGCACACTGGCCCTCGGAGTTTTTAGTCCTTATCTGAGAAGACTAGGTGCTCGATCCTACCTCCCATAGGATCGGGGACACGAAAATATGAGAAATATCCCAAAATTCCAACTTTTCCTGCACCGACCGGGATTTGAACCTGTTACCCTCGGCATTAAATGCTAAGAAAACGAAAGTCATGCATACTGGAACAGGGCACCATGAACACCAGGAGATACTAGTAAACAAAACAGCACTAGAAAAAGTGACTGATTTCAAATACCTAGGATCACATAAATCGCAAGATGGAAGCTGCTCAAAGGACATAAAAACAAGGATAGGAATGGCAAAACACAAAATGGTTCAACTAAACAACATTTGGAAGGATAGAGGCACACCAACGGACCTCAAAGTGAACATACTTAAGTGCTTGATCTGGCCAGTCCTACTATATGGTTGTGAAGCCTGGATACTCAAAAAGGCAGACATAACAAGATTGGAGGCAGCTGAAATGTGGCTTTACAGAAGGCTACTCAGAATAAGTTGGACAGAAAGGAGAACAAATACAAGCATCTTAGAACAGCTTGGCACCACCAGAAGAATAACACCTGAAATAAATAAAAGAAGACTTGCATACATCGGCCACGCGGCCCGAAACAAAAGCACGGCCCTTATGATATCAATCCTTCAAGGAAAGATAGAAACAAAGAGAAAACAAGGAAGACCACCCATTACATATCACGATAACATCAAGAAAGTCAGCCAGCTGGAAATAAGTGAACTAACTAGGAAAGCTAAGGACAGGATTGGGTGGAGGAGATTTTGTCGTGACATCCACTGTAGCAGCTAACATCGATGACGATGAAGCCGACAGGTGACAGGTGAGGTGACCCTCGGCATAAGAAGCGAACACCTTGCCTCCAGGCCACGGTGTCCGTGGGTGGTTGTTGGGCAATTCTGGTAGGGTCTCCTTCAGTCCTGCTGAGTGCGATGTTCTGACTGTGTCATCTTGGCTTCTTCCTAGCGCAATGTGACTGTTAGTGTGTCGACGTGCTTGCTCTAACCTCAAACTCAAACTCAGAGCTCCCTAAGCCATAATTTTGACGAATGTATTGATGGCTGCTATGTGGACTACTGGTCTCTCTCTCTCTCTCTCTCTCTCTCTCTCTCTATCTCTCTGTCTCTCTCTCTCTCTGTCTCTCTGTCTCTCTCTCTCTCTCTCTTTTTCACTCTCTCTCTCTCTTTCACTCTCTCTCTCTCTCTCTCTCTCTCTCTCTCTCTCTCTCTCTCTCTCTCTCCCGTAGTCTTGTGGACCGCAGATGATCTGGCATCCAGCATCCTCCAATCCTCTCGGTTTTCTGACCACCTGATTGTATTACTCAACCCCAGACTACTGGTCTGCATGATCTAAATGAAATATTTTTTTTTTGCGCCCTTGAAAACTCACCCTTTTTCATATTTTGCATCTGTAGCTTAGGTAAAACATGTTTCAGGATTTCAGAATATACATTTAATAGTTTTACAGATGTAAAGTCGGCATTTCCGTTCAAAAAGTGCACACACGCAACGCTTGTTCGGCAAATTGTGTTTTTAAAAAGGGCAATGGACGTGCCCTGCACCTGGTCAGCAATACTGAATACAGGATGGGGCAGGGGCGGGGGGGGGGGGTGCAGACTGATACCATTGATATTGGCAACCAACATGCGGGAAAATTTTGTCTGTACCATGTTCATGCGTGCGTCCGTCTTCTATTTTTATTGTTTTTGTGGTGGATCGTTTGGGAATGTAATGTGAGAAATGTATTTCTTTGAATTGTGTCAAGCATTGTGTGTTTTAGGCACATTTGGTTTGTTGCTGAACTGTAGCAGTAGGGATTAGCTGAGGTTTGTCAGCATGTTCCTATTAGCCAGTGGTCCTGGTTAGCACGAGGGAAATAGGAGAAATTTGTGTCACCGATATCTATCTATCTATCTATCTATCTATCTATCTATCTGTCTGTCTATCTATCTATCTATCTATCTATCTGTCTATCTATCTATCTATCTATCTATCTATCTATCTATCTATCTATCTATCTATCTATCTATCTATCTATCTATCTGTCTATCTATCTATCTATCTATCTATCTATCTATCTATCTATCTATCTATCTATCTATCTGTCTATCTATCTGTCTGTCTGTCTGTCGGTCGGTCGGTCAGCTGGTCGGTTCGCCTGCCTGCCTTCCTGCCTGCCTGCCCCTCTGTCTGTCTGTCTGTGTGTCTGTCCTTTTGGTCCGACTGTCTGTCTGTCTGTCTGCCAGTCTCTGCTACTTGTTTTGTTGTTTTTTTTAAATCTCCTAGCCTGTCTCCCTGCGTGCACGTTAACCCATCTCCTATATAACCTGCAACATTTTCCATCCAGCTGACATATCGCAAAAGTTAAATACAAGATTGTATCACCTAAAACCAGCGGATTACTGTGTTTTCATGCCATCCACCCCGTATTTATAGTGTTTCCACAACCAGATAATATCCCCCGCCTGTAAGGTAAAAAATTACCCCTTTATTCTCATATCGATTAACGTGACATTTGTAACGGCGCTTACTGGCATTTGGTTTTGTGAAAACCTAATCAGCCTCACATTGTTACCTTTTCCAACGTCTCTGTGCTGGCTGCTGGCGCTGTAAATTATTGTGCAGCATGGAATGCCTTGTCGCAAGTAACTGTTTAATTACCTCTTGTTGAGATGGTAACAAGTGCATTAGCTTACATTTCGATACAATGACAGGCCCCGAAGCACAGACTCCGGACCAGCGTTCATTATTCAAAACGAGTAGGAAGAGACACAAGCGCTTGCCTATGTAAAATATTGTGGTCTTCAGCAGATATCCCTAGTAATGGGTCCCATTTCTCACCAGTACGCTGAGCGCAGAGTGAAATCAAATTTTCTAGGCCACAGAAAGTTGATGAAAGACAAAACGCACCTTTCAGTGACCAGTGACTAGATCACACAACGTTCAAGATGGTCAAGAGTGGTGTGGTGAGGAGGGCAGTGCTAGACAGATAGAGAATTCCACATGCTAAACTTAACCCTTGACGTTAGATCAGATAAAGAAGGAGTCAACAAAAACAAAAAAAAAGAAAATCAATATCGAAGGGCTCAGGTGTAATCTTCTTCTAAATATAGCCATCGATGTCTTCAACCCAAAACTCGTTTCAGGTGTTCAAGGAATGGATCGACCGGTGGAGTTTCACGAAATGGCATTTTTGAAAGAAAAAAACGGGTGGGGGGGGGGGGGGGGGAGAGAGAGATTCGGTCATGATTTACCAAAACGATGATTAAATTGAAAGTCTATCACGCAAAACTCAAAGTTCTTTAACTCGACGGTTGCGTCACGTCGATCGTGTCCAATCAATATCGACGGTTTAGATGTCTGACATTTACGTCATAGCACACCCATATACCAGTTTGCTTGTCGAGGGAGCAAAGATGCCGCACTGACGTCTGGGTTATTGCGTCACTTTACAACGGTTTACCGTTCTAGATTGCACGAAGACTTTTTGTACGTGGCATTTCTGTGACCGCCGCTGTAGACTTTTAGAGAAAAATAGTTTAAACGTAGGGAAAATTGAGCGCATATTCTGTTACAACCCGGCTTTGACGCAGGCGTACTGTCTTGTCACTGGTCATTTGCTTGCTATTTTAGATAAAGGAATTCTGGCTTTTTTAAGGTGTCCTTTGTTTTCATTTAAAAAACAAGAATTGTTTGTAATATGTTTTTGCCAGTGATGGGTTACCACATATCAGTTACTGCTAGGATTTATTTTTGTTCTTGTTGAAACCTCAATCGATAATTTCACAATAACGGCCTGATTTAACCTGCTGATGAAACATACTAAATGGCATTTGTGAAGCTTTCTCAAGAACCAGCCCTTTCTGAAGTTTAAAAACAAAAGCAAAAACGGAGAGGAGGAGGGGGGGGGGGGGAGAGATGTCATATTTTCTACTCATTTACATCGTTGATAAAACTAAAGGCTGTCTTCCAGTTTGGAAAAACCAGATCGATATGAGTCATTTCGAAATAACAAAGATTTGACCGGTTTTTGTTTTTCTTTGAACGCTGGGAAAATACCATGGTGGTAGACTATTATTATTCTGCCCCAAAAAAAAACAACTTTTCTAATCACTGAAGCTAAAAAGAGAGAAAAGATAATATATTATTGTTTGGAAGGATTTTATTTTCAAATGCTAGGAATTTCCTAATGACCAGAAAATGACGTGTTAAACGTATGGCCAAGAATGGCGAAATTAGTAGGAAAATCGCCAAAGAAGGACGGGGTGAATGGTGAGTTGTCTCCACTTCCTGCGTCTTTTGTGGAAGGAAGGTGGGAGATTTTCTATCAAAGCCATTATTTGTCTCTGTGGCAAATCTCAGTTTTCTCCTTGAACTGACGTCACAGAAATGGTACATCTACAAAATTCTGAATGTTATTTCGTCCATCAGGGGGGCACGTTCGTAGTCTTTAATAATATGCTTAGTTTTCACGAGGGTTTCGGTTTTTCTTGTTTGGCGAGTATCTTTGCGAGTAGGCATGCCTTAACTGACCTGCCCAAAAAGACAAAAAAAAAAATAATTTAATGCCAGTTTGCACGTTCAGTCGCCATTCAATTTCATCGCCATGGAAACCATGATCAATAAACGACACAGATTGTGGTCAATGGAAGCCAGCAGGAAGTTCTCGGAATTAGGCCTATATTTAAGGTATTAGATGATTTGTTAACAAAACGGGAAAAAAAAGAAGAGAGACCGAGATTTTTTTCGAAATGTGACACCTTGGGCTGAAAAGAGAACTCATCCGCGACCCCACCAGCCGCCCTCCCCCCCCCCCCCCCCCACACACACATGTCGAGCACTTGCGTCATTGCTCAGCCTTAGAATGATGATGACATCCGAAATCGTCGTGATATCATCAAATTGTCACGTGGCGGGAGGTATTGATTAGTGGCATAAGTGGATTTCAGCAAGCTTTGTAGGAAGCGAAAAAACGTTCTCATTTTCGCATTTTTTTACCCAAGTGCTTTACATTTTTTGTGTGTGTAAGGCATCCAATACCTTCTGCTTCACTGTATTAAGTAAGCTGTGCTTTGAGATGAATCGCTTTTGCTTTTGGAGATTTGCGACATTTGCAACTCTCGAACCTATTTTTGAAAACAGTCATTATTAAAAATAAGTACTGTGGCTGATTTTTGTTTGAGTCATAGGTGGTTTCACTAAGGAGGAGGACCAGATGTTATCAATAACTATTTCGAGGAATTGCTATTGAACATTGTGGTATAAACCACTACGTCTTGGACTTGTAAAATATTTACTTGTTTAGAAGTGTAAGTGCATAATACTTTCAAGATCAAAGACTTGTTTGACTTTGAAGAATATTCCGACACTTGTAAACAGTCCAGGAACCTCGCCATTTGAAGGCCTGGTGGGACAGAATCAAGTTACAAAGTCGCAGGAGAAAACCTGGGCTTAAAAGAAAGTGGAAAATGTGTGACTTACGATTGTAATCAATACCAACCGCGATGTCATACTAACGTGTAGCAATGCAAAGTCTTAAAACACAGTCTTCCTTGCCAGCAAGGCTAGCTTTGGGCAGATCAGAGAATTTCTGTTTTGCTTCTCTTTCGTTTGATACATAATTGCCATCGTTACTGGTGCTATTACAGTTAAAAGTAGCAGTGTTACTGCTATAACTATAAATAGTAGTTTTACTGCTGTAACTAAGTGAACGACAGCACTGTTTTCCCCTCTTACACGACCTCATTATGAAAATGTTACAAGTGGGGATTATCACTGCCATTATTTTAATACAAGTGCTTCTATTCCGGTACTTCCGTCAGTCCTGTTACTATTATTGAAGGGCAGTGACTCTCAAACGGGAGGCTCTCTTTCTCCCCCCCCCCCCGGGCGATGTGGGGATTTCAATGATTTCAAATCTAAGGGGTGAAATTTTAGCCTGGGGAAAAACGATGGAGGAATTTCAGTCACAGGAGAAACTCCAAACTGCAAGAAATGTACTCTGTGCAGTGTGTGATGTATCAAGTAAAATGACATATTGCCTTACCAGTAAAATGATTTCTTTGATGGAAACCTATGAAAGCGTTTCCGGACCTGCCAACAACATCACTGAGCATGAAATCAAATAACTTTTTTTTGTCTATTGAAATGAGGATTTCTTTTTTTTTTTTTTCATTTCATTGCAATTAATAAAAAAAAAAAAAGTTTCCCAAAATATTTCAGTAATTACCACTGCAAAAGTTTAATGTTGAAAAAATTCTTCGAGGACAGTTCAGAATGGGGGAGGAGTAGAGGAAATCTAAGATTGCAAGGCCTGGAACTCTGAAATTCACTGGTTTAACACGTCTGTTTCTATCCTAAACTTCAATCAGTCCTGTTCCCGTAACCGTACTTTATTGCTGCAAGTTTCATATTTGTAAACAACCATGACAATATTGGGACTTTGACCTGAGCAGCCAGTACCCAGGCACCGACTATCATTTCATGCACCATAAGTCACAATTTGCCTCACCATTTCATTGATCCCCAACGTTGTATCAACATTCATCACACTTCACCACCGCCATCACCAACACCATCATCATTATCTGACTGCGCCTGCACCCATCATTTTCCGCACAGGCAAGTTTTGTAATCACTGGGCACTTTGTACACAATATTGTTTACACCTGCACATAATTGAATCGACAGACAGAAAGATCGTCAGGCAGGCAGGCAGCAGGCAGCCACAGATGGATAGATAGATAGATAGATAGATAGATAGATAGATAGATAGATAGATAGATAGATAGATAGATAGATAGATAGATAGATAGATAGATAGATAGATAGATAGATAGATGGCAGACAGACAGACTGGGGGTTGATCACACAGAAGAAAAAAGAATAAAGATAATCGGAAGAGAGGATGGAAGTTTAGCCGTTCCATTCTCTTCCACAGATAGATTCAACCAGGTCGAAATGTAGCAGTTGTTCTCATATGAGCTGGGAATGACTAGAAATGAATGGGTATATTTGAACGGTTCTAACACATACCAGATTGATGTTGATCTCCCTACCAATGCCAAGAGCTCAACTTGCTGACTGTCAAACTTGACCATTTGAGGTGGTCTAGTGATTTAATAGGTTTACCAAAAAGGTACAACTTCTGTGACCTTAAGGGGTAATCTAGACCAAGGCTGGCGTAGGCCCCAGATTGATGGCTTGCCAGCTAATTATTATGCATCACACTAAAACACTACCCACTGCCCATACGCGAGTACTGCTTAAGTGTGATGCATAATAATTAGGTAGCGAGCCACCAATTTGGGGCCTACGCCAGCCTTGATCTGGCTTACCTCTAACATTGCCCTGAAGTGAGACAAATATTCTTGTTTGTGCTAGTCGGTTGTAATGGTCAGTCCGAGTTCTACTATTGGCCTATTGTTTCACCTCACTTTCGCCGCTCATCACTCCCCCTGACGGTCGACCTATTTTCGACCTGTTGGGTTTTTCCCACATCTTTTATTATTTCGACTGGTGAACAGACATATTGTTTTGCGACATTTAAGCGCTTAATGCATCACAGCTGATACTGTTAATACTAAGTGGGAAATAGATCGAGTTGGGGCCAATTCACAGTCATGAAGATATTGCAGGCCAAACCACAAATCTGGGCATCGTCTAGATGGACTTTGTAAATGCCAAAAAAAACAAAAAACATATATTATAATCTTGATCTGGCAGCGACAGAACCCCGCGAGAGTTGATCTATAACGTTACACCCAGTAATAATCGTTAAAAAAAAATAAATTTAAATGATAATGATTAATGCAAACAGCCCAATGAGCCATGTAGATGAAATGTGTTAAGTTTTTGTGAGACCAGCCCTGGTTTACTGTTCCAGATTACACGAAGACTTTTTAAATGGGCCATTTGTGTTATCGCTGCTTTGAACTTTAAAAGTTGAGCAAATACAAAATTGAACGTGTTATTATGTTACAAGTCAGCTTTGTCGCAGGCGCATCGTGTTGTTTAACTGGTCATTTTGCGCGCTATTTCAGTGAACGGAATTCTGTGGTTTTATGTCCTATCACACAAAAATTCAGTATCGGACATCAGTGTATATCTTCCTCTATTTCTGTTGAGGCCCGTGCCTAGTCCACAACATGGTTTTTCTTCTTCTTCTTGTTGTCCTGTTACAGCTGTGAAATTTCAGCCGTGGTTTCGTGTCTTTTTTTAGTGAAAAATGTCATTATTTTGTCTGAATGCCGTACTGTAAAATCATGTTTGACTCGCTTGGGACTGGAGGATTCCATGATGAGCATATCTAGCGATGTAATACAATGTGCATGTCACTGGAGTGTGTGAAGCAGTAGTCTGGAATGAGTTAGTTAATAGTTCACGATACGAACCCATCGCTGTTTTATGAAAATTATAAACAAAAGCAGTTTCTTTGAAATGATCGATGCACTAGTTCTGTCATCAATCCATTGTAAACTCAGCTATCTGACTCGGATATTCCTGTCTATAGGTTAACGGATGGACGTTCTTGTAAATCTGATTATGGAAGCAGCATTGGCTTCTTTGCACCGTCTCTGTTGATCGATATTTCGTTCTGGCGAGCGAATGCTTGACGCAGTGCTTGACATCTCATATTGTACTGAGATCTCCTGGTGGCCTGAGGCTTTTCTTTTTCTTTTCTTTTTCTTTTTGATGAGGCCTTAAAGCTCTTGCCGTTGTCTTTGAAGCTTTTCTTGTCATATCGAATGTGTTTCCTAGTCCTGAAAATTGTTTTTGCTGTCGTTGTTGTTGTTGATATTGTTCTTGTTGTTATTGTTTATGCTGTTTGTGCAGGTGATGCTACTGTGATTAGGTCTGTATGACTGTATCCAATATGGTGGCCAATGTGCGCCTTTGTCTTTGATTTTCATTGACTGCAATGATATATAATCTTGCTGACTGATATATAATTTCTTCTAATTGACGCTCTTAATGAAGGTCTCCGTTCTTTTGTCATTCAACTCTCACACTGGAACCGTCCTTCGCTGTTTCCCTGCTAAATCGAGACAGACATTAGTTTGAATTGGTATCTCTGGCACTTTTTAAAGGAGGGGCTGGAGGTGTGAAAAACAGAGAGCTGACGTTGCTTGGTTCCGTTTGGCGTCCATCTGTGTCAAATGTAGAGATTCCCCGACTGTGACGCAGTCCATGTATTGCCTCCTGCGTCGCCAGACGCCTCTCCCCGGTCTCTGAGGGGTCAGGATAACCTTAGACTGATTGTTTTGTTTTGTTTGTTCTGTTACTTCTACTTGGTATGTTTGAATGTTGTTGTTGTTGTTGTTGTTGTTGTTGTTATTGTTGTTGTTGTTGTTGTTGTTGTTGTTGTTGTTGTTGTTGTTGTCCGAATGGTTGGAAATAATTCAGTGCTCTGCATATGAAGATGTTTTCTTTATGAACTGCTGGGTAACAAGTAGAAATTGTCTTGTCATTCGAGATCAGTGGATCAGAATTTTGTTTGAAACTGTATTTTCATTAAATTTCTTTAACAACAAATACGTTGTAACTGGATAGTGTAATCTTTACAACTATTTTATCTTTATAGATTTGGATTATACGATACATTTGAAAGTTGCCATTAAAAGGACAATATCGTATGCTGGACCGTTTTAACATTTTTCGGAAATTGGATTATGTTTGTCATTACACCTTGATGTTGGAAGTTGAATACTTTGGAGCTGCTGGCGAGAAGGGGGATGTTGTCAGAGCCAATGCTTCAACTCTGAACGAGGTGGAATATTTACCGTTGACATTAGCAATATGCGCATTTCAATAAACCTGCTAATTTAAAAGTGACAAAGTAATTTATTGTCCCTCTTCGCTTCCACTGGCCTAGGCTTGCCAATGCTTGAGACCTGAAGAGATATTGTAGTGTCTGCAAAGTGACAGGCGGAATCCAGGATTCTTCGTGTAAATAGTGAAGTCAGCACTTCTAAAGGGAATATCCAGACGTCGCAGTGAGTGCAGTCTGATTTTCATTCGAAGACCGTCTAAGGACATCGGCTTACACCTGCAGCTTGACGTGACAGGCAGTGTTTACACTGGAAGGTGCCTGGCTGCTCGAGGGAGAATCTAGCAGCGGCTTTGGATATTGGCTTAGGCGAGGGTGTGGCTGGAGGATCCCATGTTACAGGGCCTAACAATCATGTTCAAGTCCATCCGGTACGGTCAGATACAGTGTGTTTAGTGCCTGAATGTGAAATTGCCTTTACCCATGGGCCAATGTTTTCTCTTCAGTTTTCAATGTGTTTTTCCTACCTTACAAAACAGCATTGTGATATGTTGTAGCACGATTGTTTACTGACATTCAAGGCAAAGCTTTGTCGTGAGCGGCTTTAGACAATTCAGCATTAAATTTGAAGATGGCTCCATCGTATGCCCGTAGAGCGAGTTAGAGACTTTCATATGTTGCACTATTTATTAAGCATTAATTGCATTATTTAAGAAGCATTAAGTCGACTTTTAAAATACTTCTACAATGGCTTATGAGCTCAAACTGAACCCTTTTGTTTGTTAATTGGAAATCATGCCCAAATAACTGAATCTCATCTCTAGGATGGAAGGCGGGGAAGAGTACACAGAAAAATGCAAAGATGAATTTTATTACATCTGTGAAACAGGTTGAAAATTATATGAGACTAGCTCAAGTTTTGATTGTATAAACGCCATTGCTTTTCCATCTTCTCCACCAAAATTTGGAAATCCACCATAGGATGGATATCTTAGTTTGTTGGAGGTGTCAGCCAAGGGTTATTGGCTCAACCTTGAGGTCCTTTGTTTCTCGGGGGCCTCAGGCTAGTGCTGTTGGTTCAAGGAAGTCCACTAAAGATAAATACTGAGTATGACAGTGAGTGAGAATATGGGTTGGGGTTTAAAAGTTTTATTTGAATTTAACTGGCGGTATTTATTGCTGTATGTCCTCAGTGTATCTTTTCATTGATGATGTTTGTGTCACCTGTTAGTTCAGTTGGCTGAGCTTATCGGTCAGTATTGGGAAATAGTGTATCGCTCTGTTCCCTCGCTTCTAAATAGTACACTTTTAGTTACGTGTTGATTGTTGACCTCCCTTCCTTGCCCAGCTGTTGTACCCTCCCCTGCATAGAAGGCAAACACTGTCAGTGTTGTACTCGTGAACTGACTTTTCTTTCTCAAGGCAGGAATGTTCAATCTCACTCGATCCAGTAAAGCGAATATCAAAGCTCTTTCAAATATGTATTTAATAATAATATTAATGGAGTGCACTTACTCTCCCCCCCCCCACCCCTACCCCCACCTCTCTCTCTCTCTCTCTCTAGTTGTCTCTCTCTTTCTCTCTCTTTCGATTCTCTCTCTCTCTCTCTCTCTCTCTTTCTCTCTCTCTTACACTTTCTGTCTCTCTCCCTTTTTCCCTCTTTCTCTTTCCCCTCTCTCTCTCTCTCTCTCTCCCTTCTCTCTCTCTCTCTCTCTCTCTCTCTCTCTCTCTCTCTCTCTCTCTCTCTCTCTCTCTCTCTCTCTCTCTCTCTCTCTTTGTGTACTTACAAAAATTAATGTACTTCACACCGTAAACGTCGATAAATCGAATCATGTTGCAATGGTATTTGGTTGAGGGCAAACAAATTGTGGGAGTAGTTTTGAATTATGACCAGATCCGCTTCTCACCCTTATATTGGCATCCTGTCCAGTGTCCCTGTTTGTGAGCTTAACCCTATTTTACACTCAGGGTCTGACAGACCCCGGACACTCCACTCTTTTCAGCATAACATCCCCCAACTGAGTGTAAAATGGGGTCAAAACCTATAGCGATTTGCATATTGCCATATCGTGACTCTTCATTATTATCTCTGCATCGATCTGTGTGCTGCATCGGCTACTATGTAAAATATGACCAAAAGAGTAACATCAGCAAAACGTATTATTGTATGTTACAAAGCTCCACGCACAGACTAATAAAATACACAGACTGGATGATCCCATTGTGTGACGTCACAAAACAGCGAAAGGTCATGAACCATCCGCCATTTTAGCTTTAAGGTAGCGATCGACGCTTCAGCATAGCTACATTTTGAATGACACCATTTTGGCGCGCCTACTGAACGCGGAAGTTTGGTTCCGCACCAAGAAATTAATACATGCACAACCAATCTTGACAAATAAAAAGAAATTTCTACTGCAGATAGAACTAGAATCGGAATTTCCCGAGCGGCGGCCATGTTGGTAATATAGCCGCCGCTCGGGAAATTCCGTAAAAAAACGACACAGCCCGAAGCTCGTGTTTCCAGTCTGGTTAATTTATTAGTCTGTGGCTCCACGTAAGGAACAATAAACAAACATTACATTGAACCAGAAATGAACAGAAAAAGTGTTTCTTTTTTGTTTCTTACGCGGGGCTTTGTAACATGCAATATTTCTGTTGTTGTTGTTGTTGTTTCTAACCATATTTTAAGTTTAAAGAAAGCTCTGTCGCCACCTTACAGATTTCCTGTGGTTTTTGTTTCAATGCCTCGGCCACTGTTGTGTTAGGGGCTGACTGTGAAGCATGTGGAACTATTCACTGAGTAAAACACAAGAGTATTGCAGATGTGCTACCAGCACCATTTATTTTCTATGGCTAGGGAGGAAAAACAAAGGTGGGGGGGGGGTGGTGGGGAGAGAGAGAGAATGGTCTTGTATTCATTTTTGTGCAGCTGTTTCAAATCTGCATGCTTTTTGTTCAACTGAAGCTTAGGGTAGCCACACAAAGGCCACCGAATTCGGTCACCGAGCCACTAGGCGCCTTAGGTCTGCCAAGGTGATGAGCAACAACGGATCCAGGCCATCGAGAACTGCTTACAGGATGTCAAGCAATGGATGTTTGACAATAAACTCAAACTCAATGACAGCAAAACTGAGATAATTTTAATTGGAGCAAAAAATTCTAGATCTAATGTGAAAATTGATAACTTAAATCTTGACGGTACTACCATCAACGTAACATCTGGAGCCATTAAGAACCTTGGCGTCTATTTCGACTCAGACCTGTCCATGAAAATCTATGTTACAAAACTTTGCCAAACAATGCACTTTCACTTGCGGAATATCAGTAAGATCGGAAAATGTATTGATGAAGAGACCGCAAAGATTCTGGTCCAGGCATTTATTGTCAGTCATCTAGATTATTGCAACTCTTTGCTCATTGGTATCCCTGAGGCAACTATTTATAGATTACAAAAGATCCAGAACAAGGCTGCTAGACTTGTTACTTTATCAAAAACATCAGAACATATTCAACCAGTTCTTCAAAACCTTCATTGGTTGCCTGTTAGAGAGCGTATTCGATTTAACATTTTATGCATTCTGTTTAAATGCCTCAATCAAAGCTCACCAGAATATCTTGCAGAGCTCATTGAAAAATACATCCCACCCAAGAAATTGAGATCAGCAGAAGCAAATTTATTAGTAGTGCCCAGATCAAGAACAATCATGGGAGAAAGAGCTTTTTCAATGTGTGCACCTAAAATGTGGAATGACTTGACTGATCATGTGAAACATTCAAACAGCTTGATCCAATTCAAAAGAAAACTTAAAACAGCGTTGTTTACAAAAGCGTATACGCAGGATATGTAACATTCTTGAGACAGTGATTAGATATAGGTTGATGAAAATGTGTGTTGTGTGACTGAGAGAACTGTTAAGCGCTTTAGAGCACTCTTCTGTGGAATCAGGCGCTATAGAAATGACTTATTATTATTATTATTATTATTAGGTGAGAAGAATTGCACTATATAATTTCAACAACTGCACACAGAGCCCACCTAGATTCGGTCCGTTTATGTAGTGCAATTCTTCTCACCTAAAGCGCCTAGTGGCTCGGTGACCGAATTCGGTGGCCTTTGTGTGGCTACCCATAGTCTGCCTACCCATAGTCTGCCTACCCATAGTCTGCCTACCCATAGTCTGCCTACCCATAGTCTGCCTACCCATAGTCTGCCTACCCATAGTCTGCCTACCCATAGTCTGCCTACCCATAGTCTGCCTACCCATAGTCTGGCTACCCATAGTCTGCCTATCACTTCGATGACTGCCTGGTTGTAATTGCTGTTGGTTTTCTTGTTCTCATTGTTTTTGCTATAATAATGGTCCATTAATTGCTAGGAGAGACGCCCGACGTCAGATTCATATTTCACTGGCTTTTGTTGTAAATATTCCCCTTGTTACAATGAACGACAGTAAAACGTTGGCTGAGCCTGGCGTGGGAACCGGGGTATTTTGGTCCTTCGTTGGTGCCATAATAGTGTGACAAGCATTGGTGTTTGCAGTACGTTTTGATAGAACAGTATCTTTAATTATTTTTTGTTAACTGCTGTCTATCTATCCACCTCTTCATTCTCTTTATGAGTGATACGGGTTGGATGGATGGATGGCTGGATGGATGGGTGGATGAATGGGTGTCAAATAATACACGGCCATTTGTAGCACACATAAAAATCCAGAGTACATGTATTTAAGTACTGTCATATCTTATCTTATCTTATCTTATCTTATATCCAGGCTACAGAGTTTTAGAATGGCGGGATAAATCTGTTTGTTTCGTTAGAATACAAAGTGCTACAAAGAGAAGGTACATGCACAACGGTTTTCTTTGCCGCTCAGGATGAATGGGATACACGCTTGACATCAAAATCTAACTGGATTTGTTTTCTTTTTGTTCTTACTTCCGACAACTAGAACTCGTTGAAATCTGAAATAGTGGTGTATATATCTATATCTGTTCACATCTAAATTACCAAAGGATTGTTCAAGGAGCTGCTCTTGGCCAATCAAGAACAGTAGAACTGTACTTTATGTCACGCTTAACCTTAGAAATCACAGTATTCTGCCATTAGACAACAATACAGCTACAAAATCTTAGGTCTAAGGCAGCTACTGATCATAAAATATTAACATCCCTCTTAGCAGTGAATAAGACAGTAAATTTAGCATTGATTGTCAGTGGCATTGCTATATATAGTGAACCACAGCCCAATAGAGCCATTTTGCTCATGAGGAACTGCTATTCGCTACAAGTCCCGCACACATGCGCACCATCAGTAGGAGAGTGAATCAGATTTGGTGTGAGATCATAGTCGGCTCTTAATATGGCCCCCACAATAGGTTATAGAAGAAAAACCAAACTTTGGAGGGGGGCTGGGGGAGAGAGAACTGGAGAAATGGGCATTTGTCCTGGGCAACACTGGGTGTTTAGGTCTTTATTCTAGCAGATTCCCTGCTCTTGGAATTTACATCTCACTATTCTTCTTTATATTTTTCTTGTCCTGGCAAGGATTAGTTTTTGAGAATTTAGACCGGGCAGCGGCCTTGTTCGGCCTGATCTCCTCAGTTTCCAACTGCCAAGGTATCTTTAACGTGCACACGGGCCCTCTGAGTTTTTCGTCCTTATCCGAGAAGATTAAGTGCTCGATCCAACCTACCACAGGATCAAGGACAGGATTTTTTTTTTTTTCCTCAAAGAAAATTCCAACATAGCTGCACCGACCGGGAATCGAACCCCGGTACCTTCGGCATGAGAGGCGAGCAACCTGTTCCCTCATAGTCTGTTCTTGTGGCTCCCACGGTAAGTTATAGAAGAAAGCCCAAAGAAGGGGGTGGGGGAGGAGAAGCGCTGGTTTGTCCTGGGCAACACTGGTTACCGCTGCTTGGATATTTATATTTTTAGCAAATGAGAAAAACACTCAGATTTATAGCTTCAATTGTGTGCTTCAGTTTTGCGCGCATTGTTTCTGTGAGGTCGATAGAAAGACATCAGAGCCTAGACGTCATGAAATTATGTTCAATTCACCGCTGTTACCCGCCGGTGATAAAACAGTTTCATAACGTTAATGGATCATTCTGCGCATACAGCATCTCGATTACCTGTTAGTCTATTGCACCATTAGCCTTCCGCCAGTGCCATGAGCGATTTCGTTTGACGGACGAATAGAGGTATCGTTGCTTCTCTGACGTCATGGGCGGGCGGGTATCGCTTTCACTCAGGGTGATATCGGTTACGTCTTAGTGTACATAAACGTCAGTAATCGGATCAAGCATGGGAGAAGTCGGGTATCCGGACAGCTGATAGTGTTGACAGACTGGGCTGCCTACGTCAGACAGCGACAGGCTAAGGTTACAGTCCGTGTACGTAACTTAAATGCACCTTTTGTGTCCACAAAAGAGGTCATGCCCGCCATCTTAAGATGAATAGCGTTTTTGTGTAAATCTGCACTTCCGATTCAAAGGGCTGTAAGTCCGAATAATAATAATAATAATAATATATTGCATTTATATAGCCCCCAACCCCGTCGATGACAAGCTCTGGGCGCTTTAACAAACTCTTACACACACACACACACACGCATACACAAAAGAAATTCAAAAATATTTACCATTGTTGCTGCCGAAAAACACCTAGCCTAGTTTGTCTGAAAGAAATGGGTCTTCAGATGGCGTTTGAAAGAATCAATGTCATTAATTTCCCTGGTTGTCTTTGGAAGAGTGTTCCAGATGGTAGGGCCAAGAAATGAAAAGGACTTTTCTCCTACAGTGGACAGATTCATTTTAGGTACTTTCAATTTTGTAGTGTCAGATGATGATCTTAGTTGACGAGATGGAACATAGTAATCAGTTAAATCAACTAGGTACGATGGAGCAGTATTATTGACACATTTGTGACAAATGGATGACAATTTGTACATTATTCTTTTCTCGTCTGGCAGCCAGTGCAAACTGAGTTTGATCTTGGTTTGCGAACATAGTTGTATCTGCCCCTTGTGGCTGTATTGCTGCCATGTTACGTTATTGAGAAAATACGCCAGCATTCCTCACAGCAGTGATAGAGGGTTGGTCATAAACATGATTGTGTCTATCTATCTATATCTGTCTCCTGTCTGCCTATCTTCTATCTCTTTTCTGTCTGCCTCTGTGGACATTTTGTATGCACGTGTCTGTCTATGAATGTGTGCGTAACTGTGTATGTGTGTTTACCATGGTGGAAGCAGAGCAGCCTACAGAGCTGTTCGAGAACTCATTCAATAAAATGCACATTGCGTGTGCACTATCAATATACAGTCCACTATTTTTAGAAATCGATTTTCTCACAGAAGTAAAGTAATTTGCCAAAGGAAATGGGATCTTCTGTTGGACAATCTCACATGTATTCCATTGGGAGCGCTGTTCGGTTTTGCTTTGTTGTTGTATGTTGTTGTCGTTTTTTTTCTCTTTAAATGCAGCGTTAATCCAGCCACCCTAACCTAGATACACACACATATGCACACAAATGTACATTTTTCATGTGACAAAGTCCTGGTTCATCTCAGACTCGATATGATTTACCAGGCTGAGGCCAGGTGCGCACAGTCATGCGACTTTGTTGTTATACAGTTGCATGGTGTTTTTGTTTTTACATAATCTGGGCCGCCATGAGACACGGGGCATTTTGCAGAATCAACGGCAACATGAACGACCCGGCTGCAACACGACAGCTAGTCGCAAATGCGCCCTTGGCCGTTGAGTGCACCGGCCAGAAACCGCATCAGTTTGACCTACGCATGGAAACGATAGTGCTAACTGCTATACACAGAAAAATATCAATGGTGTCAGACTGTCGCTGGGTGAAAAGGCTTTTTCTGTCGGTGGGCCTAAATTGTGGAACAACATCAGTGTTGACACCAGGGAAAGTGAAAACATTGTCACATTTCCAAATAGGCTCAAAACTGAATTGTTTAGGACTGTTTTCATTGAAACTGAATGATGTCCCGTTTTGGCCTCAAAGGTTTGAGGATGAGAGTAGATCAAGTGTTTGTAAATGTGTGTGAGTGGGAGCATGATGAACACTATGTAAATCCTGTTTTTAATTTTAATTCAGCATCTCGGAGCACATCGTCTTCTTTGTGGGTTTGGGCGCTACACGAGTTAATTATTACAATGACAATGGTCAATAATCCAGCCTCCCAACCATTCTGTCACTGACGAATGCTAAAGGCGGAATTCTGGACCTACAGAAACCAATCTAGCGGTACAACATGTCGCAAACATACAACACAGTAAGGCTGGTAGCACCAGAGAGTATGTATCAATAGAGATGTTTCACTATTGGTCGATTTGCACTGCGAGACACGGGAGGCGCCGCGAAACCATTTTTAGCGTGGAGCGGAAAGTAGGTCGCTGCGGTAAACAATATCAGATTGTGCATTTCCACCGGACGTAAGAGCTTATAAACGGCCCTAAATAGTTTCAATCAACCCAAAAATATGAACAAACAACAATAAACAATGATGTGCACATTATCTAAGTATCTTTAGGTGAAGACTGTCTCTTTCAATTCTTGTTTACCGCAGCGACCTAGTTTCGCGATTTGGAGGAAGTGAGATCACTCTACAAATACATACTCTCTGGTGGCACGCTGAGTCAGGTCTGCTTTATTCTCTGTTTTAGTGTCAGATGTGTGGACATGGGCTTGAAAAGGACCTGGCGCACTGGCGAGACCGAAAACAAACTCGGGGTCACTAATTCCAATGTGTTAACCCTATTACTGTCAGGAAAGAGTTACTGTGTTCGAACGGCAAGTCTTCATCATACAAATTTAGTATCTGAGTTTATCTTTGATTTAGAAACTCCAATAAAGCATTTCTGAGGAGCTGATTTAATTGGCCGTGGCCGTCAAGGGATAATCAAAATCGGCAATTTAATTGTCTTATGGCAGTGGTAGGGTTAAAACTGTCTTGAGTCATTTGGGGGAAAGAGCTACCTCGTGCACTCTGTCACAAGAGACGTCAGACCAGAGATTCTAGATACTACAAGATGAGACAGCTAGCGCGTTTAGCGTGCACAGATTTCGCACCGCCACCGAGCGGCGAATGCGGGGAAGTCATGAACAGTGCCATATTTTACAAAGCCAAATAGGGAAAATACTGAATTTTGTTCACTGTTCAGTTATCGCTGTTGGCCTTGATTGACGTTACTTGTTTTGTAATTATAACTTCAATCGCTGTGGGAAAACTCTGGCTTTTTTTCCTTTTTTAAGTCGCAATAGATCTGTAACAAATCCGCACCATTAATTTATCATTATATCAAACATTCTTTTCATATCATGCGCCATGGGTTCCTCCTCCGATCAGCGCACAAACTGTGCGCACGATTATTTTAGAGGTGCAAAGAAGGGGCTGTCTCATCTTATCGTTTCGATTATCTTTGGCCACACAGACTTGACTGGGTGTGCCATCAGCCTGATCAAATAAAGAAACCGAACCTGAGCTAGCTGAACCTGGACCATTATAGTGCGGACTGCACGCTATCCCGCTGATCGGGAAATTTGGCTGATTTTGTCATTGAACTATCCTGTCCTTTTGCTGTCATTATGTTACACCCCCCCCCCTGTCGTTTTGCTGTCGTTTTGTTACACCCCCCCCCCCACCCTCTGTCATTTTGCTGTGATTTTGTTCACCCTTCCCTTTACCTCTATTTTAGTTTCTCTTGACTTCTCCTTCCTATAAGATAATGTGCTGCTGCGATTTATACCATACAGGTCTTGGGGACAGTTTACAGCTGTGAGTGTTTGTGTGTGTATGCGCAGGGGTGGGGTGGGTGGGGGGTGGGGGAGGTTAGCAGGTGCGTGTTTATGCACGTGTGTTCTATGTGTGTTTGCTCTCTGGCATGTAATTCTGACTGTAGCTCAGATGTTAACAAGCTGTTTTGTTTGGGGCGCGGGGAGGGGGGGGGTGTCACATTGCTGTGACACAGTGCAACATTATATTGCCCATTTTCCAGATGGTTATAATGTTAATATCACGTGTTACGTTTCTTGATATTCCGCCATCCTGCAAATATGTCCAGTTTGTTGATGTTATTGTTGTGATGGGGGTTGTCATTCGTTTACTAAGGTGCCAAAAACAGTAGTTGAATGCATTTTATTTTTTGATATTGCATTGTTATAATCAGTGTCGGATTTACATACATGTAGAATTGGTGAGGCATTAGGCTATATCAAGCTTCAGAGGTCCTTGTTATAACGTTACAACAGAAAGTCTCCCACAAAAGCGCATTCTCAAAACAGGACTTTGGATCTCCACAAAAACTTAGAAACAATGTGTGAGTGAGACCCTATCATTATGAACATACATGAGAAGTGTGCATGTTTAATGAGCTTAAAACAACAGCCCTACTGAAATTAATTACAATTCATTCAGATAATTTCAAAAGCCGAAACAAAAACAAAAAAAAACAGAAATTTTGCCAGGCCTCTGCGGATTGTTAGACTTTAAGCCGCGTGTCCGTGTGTACGGAAACGGAAACGTCAAAAATCCATCAAATAGTAAAAAAGAAAGAGTGTTTCCATGTGCACGGAAACGGCTTCTCCCTACACATGAAAACATCTCTCGATTTCGCCATTTAGCCCTTTGAATATGGACGCCGTGAAAGCTGGATTTTCTCAAGTCCAGTTTATATTAAGATTCACGTATTTCAGTTATTTTCAATGGTAATAAATATGAATCTTAATCAGGCTGTTGAGCTATATTTAAAAGCTAGTAATGGAGGAACAGAACTTGTAATTGATGCAACAGTAAATAGTTAGCCGCAATGTTGTTTCACTACTGAAAGGGTTAAATGGTTTTTGACGTTTCCGTTGCTGTTTGCGTTTTGGCCCACATGAAAACCCATCTTTACTCCTGCAGCTGGTTTGGCTTATGCCTGACCCTGGCATTGGTTACTACATGTATTAGATTTAACATGGTTCTTCCCTCTTTCTTCCTTGTTTCCTTCTACTGCACTTGGTTCTATCAGCACTTCTTCCAGGTTCTCAAACACAGGTTCATTTGTTTCCTTGTTGCCAGTTTGAATGTCTGTATGAAGGGAAAAAACGACCCACAGTCCGGCAGATCGTGTTTTATCGAAGACGTCAGGAAGGTGTGCACTGGTGTGCTGGCCTTGAGCGGCCCCAGCGAACATCCCTGCTCTTTCTCCACCCACTGCCTATCGACATCCCACAACTAAGGTCTCTATCAACACACAACTCCCACCTTACAAACTGGAGAGTGTGTGATAATCACCTTAACTCAGGGGCGGAGTCAAGGCAAGCGGCGGGTACAGACAGACATAAACATTGCCGCGTTATGAAAGAAAACCGTAAACGTCCAAAACAAAATTTTGCAGGAGACGCCGCGAAAAAATGGAAACATTTGGCGTTGTTCACCGTTTTTTGGTTTTTTTGGTTTTTTTTATAATTTCCATCTTGTAATGATGAGATGAAACTAATTAGCTGCATAAAATTATAATCCGGATAGAAAATTAATTGAGCACATTTCAGTCTACGAAATGGTGCTAAAAGGTGAATTTGGTGGTTACGGTGGTTTGAAGCAAAACGGCAGAAGGAACACGCCCCTGATCCATTGTAGTACTGCTAATGGGAGATATTGTGCTACGGTGTTAAATGTAATCAGTGCGGTCTACTGGATTGCATGTAAATATCTATTTAATGTTGTCACGTTCTGCGATATCTTCTGTTGATGTCACAGAAAGTAGAACGAGTGGCATCATGACAATTCTACAGTTTGCAGCGCACCTAATGAGAAGAATATATACAGGCCAAAAGTACGACAAGAGACGAAACTGTTAGCCCAGTATAGATTTGGGTAGGGGTTCACGATGGACTCTCCCGGTTTCTTCACAAGCTGGCCAGTAGCTGAAACGCTATGACCAACACAACTGATAGTGTTAACTGACAACTTTTCTAGTGCTGTTACCCCCTCGATGTCATTATCAGCTGTGCTTTTTCCCCGTCATCAAGGCAATTCTAGACATTACACTAGGCTCCCCGGTGGATGTCCAAGGTTTAAGATACCATAACTCTGTCCACGCCGCTGATTCGCTTCCTACCTGTTCTGTCTTGAAATGTAGGTCCAGCCGCCTGCGTTTTATAAACCATCCGCTCTCAGTTCCACACGTGCAATTCCAGCTTGCCCACATGCCTAGCACATGTATGCACTCAAGACATATGGGCTGGCTTTCAATTTAATCGTTTTTACAACCTTTTGCTGGTCTGGCGTATTTCAGCTGCCTTGGAGGTTGCTGTGATTGCTTGATTAAACTACCCGCGGATACCGAGGTTGTTTAGACGTGAGGCGATGAACTTCTGTACATCCGATCTGTGAGTGGAATTCCAACTAGAAAGATCTAATATTTGCTTGTCGGCTCACTGGAATTGTTTTGTTTTTTTCATTGTTTTTTCCAGAAAATGATTAGATCTAGTTTATTATGTGTTTCTTTTCAAATGAGGCCGCCGGCCAAAGTTCTGCAACAACATTCACAGAGCGCACGTTAAGTTTTTTTTTTTTCTTTTTGTGCCGTTCGAATTCAACTCTAGATATCGCTTAGTAGTTCCGTTGTTGATATAGCCCCGTGCTTTGTCATAATTCAAACCTTAGATCAAATCTTTAAGGTAATTGTATGTGTATGTTGTATTCAGCACTGAATTCTTTTGTCATCTTTTTCTGGTATCAGATTGTCATGCGAAGAAAGCTTCGAACTTTGGGGGGTGGGGGGGGGGGGGGGGGAATAATTATATGTATAGCCATTCACATGGCACTGGTCACCGACTGCACTCCTTGCTTTCTTAGATGAAACCTGTCCAAGCGACATGCTTCTGAACAGTGGCAATTTTTGGTTAAAGAGCTTTGGATTGTGAATTGGATGAGAATTCTTCAAGATTTAAGGCTTTTCTGTATCTTTTCTGTATTGATGATCTTATTATTTTACTTCTTTTTTTTTTTCTTTTTTTTTCCCCCATGTTTGTTTCATGTGAGCCGTAATTTCTAGTAGTTCCATATCAGAGTTTACAGAAATTGTAATATTGTTTAGAGAAAGAATATCTCTCAGCCTACGGTAGAAGTTTGAATGCAGTGAATTGGAAACTGGATTTGTTTCATGTGAGCCGTAATTTCTAGTAGTTCCATATCAGAGTTTACAGAAATTGTAATATTGTTTAGAGAAAGAATATCTCTCAGCCTACGGTAGAAGTTTGAATGCAGTGAATTGGAAACTGGATTTGTTAGCTTGTATTATAAAATCAAATTTGTTCGTCGGTTATCTATCTTTTCTTCGCAGTCATTTCTCAGGGGGTAGAAACTTTCACCATGGAAAATTGATACCTAGAGCCGAGCCATTTTTGAAGAGAGAGAGAGAGGGAGGAGGATTGGAAGACGGTGTGGGAGGAACTGGTTCCAAATAGTATAGCAATTTTTTTTTGATATTGCCAGTACCGAGGATTGTGAGCTGATTGATAAGGTGTGGTCGGTATCGCAGCATACCGAGATCATGCAAGAGAATTGGTGATAAATGTGTGTATTAAGAATGTAGTAAGGGCAGTGGACAATATTTTCTAATACCTTCGAATTAGACAAAAGATGAACCCCTGTGGGATTTAAAATCTCAGATTCTCAGGTTGGACCCGAGACGAATTAATTCATTTTAATAACAGCATTATCTCAGATCATCCAGGTTATTTCTTTTTACCATTGCGTGGCTGTAAGAAAGTTCATGAAATAGTTCACGATGTGCATTTTAATTTCTTGTTCGCCACTAACCCCGGCACGGCTTCAAGGAATTCGATCGGAATGCCGTTTGTTTTGTCTTTTAAGATTTTGATAACCATCACTGTTCTTCCGAAGGTCCAAAGTCTAAATATCCAATACATGAGCCAGAATCTTTTTTTTTATTTCCCCGTTACCCTGCTCTCAACCATTAATCACTCCACATTACGCCCGGCTGAATGGGGAATTCCCTTCCGTAATTAAAAGTTAATCAGGGATACGAAGTTTCGGCAAAGTTATGAAATTGTGCACAATCACTGCGAGTGCAAGACTATTGAGCGCGAGTCCAGCAGACTGACATTGACAAGGAGAAGATGTAGTGTAGCTACAGTTATGATGATTAGCCATTCATGAATTTATTGGCTTCGTCGAGTAGTGCTGGGCCTGGCAGATGCACCCCCCCACCAACCCGCCTTCTCCCCCCCCCCCCAACCCGCCTTCTCCCCCCTCCCCACCACCCACCCACCCAATCCTCCCCGGCCCGACCTTTCCTCCCTTTCATCGTTAACATAATATACATGCTACCGAATTCTTGGAAGGCCCATGGATTTCTGAATCTATACAAAGTGCGTCACCGCGGGCCCAAGACTATACACATTTGTTTTTCTAAAACCATTTCTTACAATCTCAAATGGTAGACGACATCACAGCACGTCGTCAGTAGATTATGTGCGCTGGGCTGTTTCTAACGTCATTACGCAAAGAGAAATGGATAATAAGTGTTCTGGTTTGTTGTTGTTGTTGGTTTTTTTTGCGAAAAGAATTAACGATTCATGCCTTGCACGAATGTTTGATGCGGTAAGAAATGTATTCTGGTTTCCACCAGCAACATAAACAAACACAATGTGGGTGGATTTCCTTGGATTATTTATCCTGTGTTTGCTTTTGCCACGGGCACTGTGAGGAGCTCTTTCTATGGAGTGCTATTGTCCAAGTTGCTTTTGTTGCCGACTTTTTAAACATCCATTATTTGGTTAACAGATTGGTTATTTTTATCCCGATCAAATCATTGTCACTCGAAGGATTAGGGCAATTCGGTTAGGGTCGTTTGTACTGTCATCTTTAGACCACTAACTGCTTGTGAAATCGAATCATGTTTTTTGGCAAAGACAATCCTAACACAAAGAACTGACCAAGAACACAGCATTTGTTTTTGAATTGTGTATGGGTGTAGCAATCGGACATGTTTTTTGTGTCGCTGTTGTATCACCAAGCACTTTTACAAAGGCTGTTGTCACTTGTATGTAGGCACACCAAGCGTTTTGCGCTATGGGGCATGATACGTATACGTACCTATCCCTATCCTCAACCCTAAATCTTATCGAATCCCTAACCCTACCCTTTACCATTATAACAACAAACAAAAAAATATAACCCAGGAGGAGCATAAAAGGAAAATCTGAAAGGACAATTAATTAAGTTGTTAGGGATATTTTTTTCGAAGTGGTTATATTCAAGGTATGCCTTGGAACTAACGCCAGCGTTATTTTCAAGGCAGGTTTCATTGACCAATCAGAAGCTGTTTCAGTATTAAGGTAGGCGACGTTTATGCATCCTATTCCGATTTTATATCAAAGTTGGAAAAATCTAAATCTGAAACCTGGAGTTAGTTTCAAGGTATGCCTTGTAAATAACGGCTTGCTTGACTAATCAGGCGAAAAGGGGCCGGGGTAGCCATTGGCGATCGATGTACACACAAGTGGGTATGCCTTGAAAATAACGCTGGAGTTAGTTTCAAGGTATGCCTTGTAAATAATGGCTAGCTTTTTTTTTCGGGGGGGGGGGGGGCTATCTGGCTCTGGAGTCGCAAGAGGCTTTAAGACACGTACCATTAGCATTAAAATATTTGGGGGTACCTACGTTCAGGTAATAACAATCAGCTGAGAAAGAGATGGCAGGGGACCAATAGGAAATGTCCATGTTCCACACAGTTGGTTCTGGTTCAACTCTCTTTTCATGTGGCTCAGGGGTCACCAAACTTTTTTTCACAGAGGGGCCGGATAACTGACAAACTTACATGCGCGGGCCGCATAAGCCATCTGTTCAATGCGTGCAGGCCAGCCGAAAACTGATTTTATCAAACAAAATCAAGTACTATGGCGGGCCGGATGAACGGACGTTGCGGGCCGGATCCGATGATCCCTGATGTGGCCGAACACAAAGTCGAGTTGTACTGTGTGAGATACAAGCCCCCCCCCCCCCTCCACATCATTCCGACTGGTTTGTAATTATTACAGGATGCTCTGCTCCAATTCCCCCCCCCCCCGGCCCTCATTTTTAAGGCAGAAAGTTCAGAATTTAAGCTTCAGACTGTCTTTCTTACTGGCTAGCACAATGATCGTTCATGAATGCAGTTAATCATACATTATGGAGATCAATACTTTGGTCAAGAAAAAACCTAAGAATTATTTTAGACAACCTCGTACTTGTAGCTGGCGAAGTTCTGCATAGCGAGAACTGGAATCGCTGAATTTAATGTTGTTGCGAATATGGGCTGTGGAAGGACTTACGAAAGAGCTCATCTGATTTAGACAGTGTTTCTTACTATCAGTTATAACTATTGTTATTGTTACTGTTTTTGTTTGTTGTTGTTGTTATTGTTTTTAATACATCATCATTCTTTTAAATACATAAATTGCGCACATATATAGGATTTTAATACATCATCATTCTTTTAAATACATAAATTGCGCACATATATAGGATTTTAATACATCATCATTCTTTTAAATACGTAAATTGCGCACATATAGGATCTCTGCTGATGGGAAAATTAGGGATTAGATCCTGTGGTTATACAGTTCATTTATTCAATTATTTTTTGTTTTCTGTTGTTGTTTTTTTATTATAAATTATGGCTTTTCACTACATAATGAGAGAGACTTTAAACAGTTCTGGTTACAGCAACATTAGCCTGTAGTAAAGTCTCTTGGCTTCATTTTGTTTCAGGAAACAGGCGGATCCTAAAAATTGGAATAACAAATGTTAAGGAAGCTGGAGAAACTGTAAAAATTGTAAACTTGTGGGAGGGAAGGACCCCTGGGAGATCAGTAAACACAGACAAGTACACAGATAGCACTTCACAACACCCTGACCGAGGCGTGGTTACAAATTTACTCACAAGGGCTTTGGAATATTTCTTGGTCATTAGACTGCACCAGACAGGAACTTTCGCCAGTGTGATTGTTTGCTTGTAAACACGTTTTCTCGCCGAGCTGTCCGGCTGTTCAAACTGCCAGTTTCGTCACGGTCTCTCTCTCTCTCTCTCTGCATTGTTTAGCTTTTTGACCCAGTCCAGTTTTCAAAACAGACGCTAGACTGAGCTTAAAAGAAAAAACGCAAAAGCTTCCATATCTATATTATATATTTTAAAAAAACTGGTCCAAGTTTTAATATGCCCTAGTGCCGCTCACACAGCTCTAGGGAAATATTGAAGAATGCCTTCTTTTCTACGTGCAGAATGTTCCTTTTTCAGAAGTGAAGACCTGCAATGGTGGGGAAGTATTGTTTTGAGTTTGCTTTGTATCGCTGATTTCGCCTCCGCTTCTCCTGTTCACGAAGGCACGAGCCCGTGATGTCACCACTTCCTCCATTGGACAAACAATCCAGTGCGCATGTTATTCCCATTTCATGACAGTTTTAGACTCGAATGCTGTCGGAGTGCGCAGGGCATTCACGCGCAATTGTCTTGCTTTGAAAATGATTTAAAAACGAAGAAAGAAAGAATCCACAATAACAGTATGAAAGGAACTGACAAGGTGAAGCAGATCCCTACTAATCACTCAAAACTGAAACTAATAAACAGGCTTAATTTATCCTGAGCGAGGTGGCGTACCTCAGCTGGTGTTAATTAAATATTGTGATGAGTAGATTTGTTAGCTAGGTAAGACAAACTCCTCTTTGCGTGACTGTGCAGTATAGAACAGGTCCACGGATAGTGTCTTCTCAGTTTTCTGCAGGACAGGGGACAGAAATGTTTAAATACCATATCGTCAACTGTCCTTTTTCAAGGTTACAGTCTTTCTCTTTCTCTCTGTCTCTGTCTCACTCTCTCTCTCTCTCTCTCTCTCTCGCTCGCGGTCTTTCAACTATACCTCTAGCTCTCTTTATTCCCCACCTCCCCCCCTCCCCCCGTCTATGTCTGTCTCTTTCTCCTTTCTCTTTCTGTCTGTCTGTCTTTCTCTCTCTGTCTCTGTCTGTCTGTCTCTCTCCCTCCGACACACGCCATCCCCCTCTCTCTCTCTCTCTCTCTCTCTCTCTCTCTCTCTTTCCATTTTTCTCGTTCTCTCTCTCAGAAAAACACTACCTACCCCTCTCTCCCCCCTTCCTTCCCTGCCCCCCCCTCTCACTCCTTTTTTTTTTGGTCAGTGTTTGTCTTTTTCTCCCTTTCCTCCCCGTCCCGACCTCCTCAGCACCCCCGTCTCCCCAGTGCTTTCTTCCAGCTAAGCCTTCCATTCTCAGCATCAAATTGGTATTGTCAGCCCTAATAGGCCGCGACATTCTTTGAGCTGGGGCCCCGACTTTAACTTCCGGTCTGACTAGAATTGTCAGCGACAGGAATGAGGTTAGAGGTTTGAGGCAATGCAGTGCGCCGGGCATGAGGAATTTTATGCGCTGCCCTGGAGGATCTGAGAGGAAGGGTAATTGATGAGATGACTTTGAGGGTGGGGGGAACCAGACAGTGTTCTATTCTGGTGCTGCAATTTTTCTGGGCAATTTCCAGCTTTCTGATCACTATAATAATTAAAATCATTTCTTGTTCGACCTGTATCAACACGGAGGGGACACTCTGATAGCCAAACGGGGAAGGGGGAGGGGTGGTGGATGCTTCTGGTAGGGTCTACTTCTGTCTTATCGTTCTACATATATTATATTCTGTCTGTCGTCTTGTTTCTCCCAAGCACTACATGGCAGTTATGTCGCACTACATGACAGTTATGTCGCACTAGATGGCAGTTATGTCGTGCCGACGTGCTTTCGCCGAACTCAAATTCAAACCGTTAAAATGTAGCGCACACTAAAAAAAAAAAATGTTGTGTACTGTGATCTTTATCTTAAGCATTCCTCTTCTGTCAGCATTTTCAGCATGGGGACAAGGTGGTCTAGAGGCAAGGTGCTCGCCTCTCATGCCAAGTGTCCCGGGTTCTAAACCCGGCCGGTGCAGGCATGTTGGAAGTTTAGGATTTTTCTCATATTTTCGTGTCCCTGACCCTATTGAGGGGTAGGATCGAGTGCTTAGTCTTCTCGGATAAGGACGAAAAAATTCGGAGGGCCCGTGTGCACGCTGCGCACGTTAAAGATACCTTGGCTGTTGGAAATCGTAAAGAGCAGGCCGAACAGGCCGCTGCCCGGGCAAAATTAAATAAAATTCATCCCTACAATCCCCCCCCCCCCTCATCCCCCACCACCAAAAAAAAAAAAAAAAAGAACCGCCGACCGGCGCTGCACTGTGGCGACGACGTGCCTGCTCCAGTTGTAACTGGGCTGCAATGGCACAAAGGCAAATTTCCCAAATGGGATTAAAGAAGTGTACAAAATACAAATACAAAATTTCACATCTTTTTCTTTTTGTTATCCGCTTGCTCTTCTAATTGTTTCTGTCTTCAATGCCGTGTGTTTTAACAAAGTCACTGTTTAAAAACAAACAACGCGAAGTTTCCTATAAACAGGGAATTCTAAAAAAAAAAAATGAGCATAAAATAAGGATTTTGTTAGGGGCACGTAGTGTTTTACATTATTATAAGCCACAGCTGAACAACGAACACAAAGATTAAAGTCAAGTACTAAAACGAAATTCTGAGTTTAATTTTCGCATAATCAGTGCACGGGACAACAGCGGGGAATTCTAGTTGTATTTCTAAGCCCTCACACATTGTGCTTCATCCACCCCCCCCCCTTCCACCTCTCCCCCACCCCTGCCATTTGCCTGTCTGACTCTTTTTCTTCCAAGTTTTCCCATTGGCCAAACAATCGTCCACACAATGATTTGCATAATTTCACTGCTTCATGTGTATCTTCCTCAAATCGATCCGTCCACTCACCAGTGTGTACATTTGCCTAACTATCATTTTGTTTTATCTATCCACCTATCTGTATGGCTGCTGTCTGTCTGTCTGTCTGTCTTTCTTTCTGACTCTCTACCAGTCTGTCTATCTGTCTGTCTGTCTTTATTTCTTTCTGGCGGTCTGTCTGTCTGTCTATCTCACTTCTGTCTGTCTGTCTGTCTGTCACTCTTCGTCTGTCACCCTTTCTGTCTGTTTATCCGTCTGTCAGCCTGCCTATCTGTCTATCCGTCTGTCTGTCTGTCTGTTTGTCCACACACCCAACAGACATTCTGCCCTTCTATCCGTCAATGTCATTATCTTATTCCATCCTCTTTCCTCAGCCCGCTCGTCAGTCATAATCATACAGTCATGAAAATGTATTGTCCTTCCAAAGTGAATCATGCAAATGTCTTTATTGTCGCTTTGCGTTATGCATTAATGTCTGTGCATCTCCATTCCCCCCCCCCCCCCGCCAATATGCTTATTTTTTGTGATGGCATCATATTGTGTTGTCCTTCTCCAAGGGACAGATTAATGAATGGATTTGATACTCAATGTTGTTTAATGTTTATAATAAGAGACCAGTAATACGAAATTATTTATTGTAGCCAAATGAAGAGACTAGAAATGTCTGTGTACAACGTTAACCAGGAATAATTTTGTCTCGTTTAATGTTTGGAATTCTTTTTCTTTCTCGTTTTCAGCCTGGCAGTCAAAAGCGGTAATGGCGGCTCGGATAAGTCACGTGATAGCAAGCTTAATACTATGCCAGAGAAAGACGAGCCGTAAGAGTTTTCTATTGTCTGTCTGTCTGTCCTTCTCTTCGTGTGTTCGTCGGTTTGTCTGTCAGTTAGTTTTTTTGTCTGTCTGTCTGTCTGTCTGTCTGTCTGTATGTATGTATGTATGTATGTATGTATGTATGTATGTATGCATGTATGTATGTATGTATGTATGTATGTATGTAGGTGTGTATGTATGTATGTATGTATGTATGTATGTATGTATGTATGTGTGTATGTATGTATGTATGTATGTATGTATTGTATGTATTGTATGTCTATCCATCTCTCCGTCTGCATCTCTGAATGTATACATCTCTGTCTGTCTGCCTGTCTGTCAGTCAGTCTGTTTGTTTGTCTGCATGTCTGTTTGCCTGTCGATCTGTCTGTCAGGCATGTCTGTCTGTCTCTTTTACTGACTGTCTGTCTTGTTCAATCATTTGCCCTTACATTGTACAATTTTTATGCATTCTGTTATGTTGTTCAAGTCAAAAATTGTATTTAATGAGTTTAATTGTCCTTGTAGATTTGAGTTAAGCAGACAGTCAACATTTATACATTCACCCAACTGTTTAATGTGTGTGCATTCACCTCTGTCTGACCTTCATTTGCGACTGGTGATCATCATTTAGCTGTCTCTTTGTACTATGCAAGTGCTGCGGTATTGACAGTCGTCCCGATGGGCTTTAGGTAGTGATAGGTTGAGAGTTAGAGTCGAGTCAGGGTTAAGGTCAGGGCGTCCTAGGCTGATACCTGATTTTTTAAATTTATTTTGGGGGGGGGGGGAGAGGGGCTATGGTAGGGACGGTTATCCTTGGACGACTTTTCTCAGAAAACACACGTCATCACTAATCCCAGTCTCAACTCTGACCATAGGAGCAACTGTCCAAACCGAAAATCCACAGGGACAAGTGTCGCTACCGAAGCACTTCCATGTTCTGCACTGCTCTGTCCTTGCAATTGTTCTATGTCTTCTTCTTCTTCATCTGCCCACCCCTTTATTTCCCAGGAATGTTTCACTTCTCTACCATTGTACTCAGCCCATTTGAGTATTTTGTGTATTGTTTGTATGTCATAATCATTCTCTTTGTGTTTGTTCCCCCCCCCCCTCCTTTTTCTCCATTGACTCTATATCTGCCACCCTCCACCCTGCCTGTCGATATGGCCTAGTGAAACATCGAAACAGATTGAATAATGAATTATTGGTCGGTTTCAAAGACGAGTGGGTTTTCCCGAAAAAAGCACTTTTGAGAAAATTGAAGATTTTTGTACTTTGGCTAATGCCTAGATCTCATTTATTTTCTATGTATGTGCCGATACTTGTAACTATGCGCTGGAAACGAGACTTTTTGCAAAGGTAGGACAATGTCCATTTTTTATTTACACAGTGAAGTCTGAAATTTAAAAAAAAAATTTTTTAAATCCACCTGTCTTTAAGAGCGACTAGTTTAACATTAACTTTTGTCTCATATTCCCAATGAAATCCTAGGCAAAATGACTGCAAAATTCAAATTTAGGATCATTAATACCTAAGGGGAAGAGACAAAAATTAGTGGCATTTCAGGATCAGAATGTCTCTGTGGTGAATGGTAGACTCATCTTTGTTCCCGTTTGTCCACAGGCCAACACTAGACGAATTGAAAATGTGGGGTGAATCGTTTGAAAAGTTAATGAAATGTTCAGGTAAGTACATGTATATGTAATCTGATCAACTGGATAATGTAGATGAGTGATCCTCAGTGTCCCAGGCCACTTTCCTCCTATTGGAGTCCCCCGTTTCCTCAATTCTTCCCCCATTTTGAATCGTCACCTGCTGATTTTTCACCCTGGTACTCATTTGTTTTTAGGTCTTTATTTTAGCAGGTTCGCTGCCCTTGGCATTTACACCTCACTTTTTCTTGTTATTATTATTATGTGGTAGGGATTAGCTTTTTTTAGAATTTTGCCCGGGCAGCGGCCTTGTACGGCCTGTTCTTCACGATTTCCAGCTGCCAAGGTATCTTTAACGTATGCAACGTGCACATGGGCCTTCCGAATTTTTCGTCCTTATCCGAAAAGACTAGGTGCTCGGTCCTACCTACCATAGGATTAGGGACAGGAAAATATGAAAAAAAATCCCAAAATTCCACCCAGGTACTTGAACAGTGCTTATTATTTAGATAATTTATGAAACTGAATTTCCTTTTTATTTGCCATCAAATAAACAAATGTGTCCTTCTTTCAGTGCATCATGAAAGTTCCATTAGGCTGTGTGTAGAGTAAATTCTTTCCCAGTAATTGGAATCCTTCCTCTAGTTAAAATTCCTCCCCTTAGATTTGAAATTTCTTCCAAGGGAGCTAAGTTCTTTCTGTGTGAGAATCACTGATTAAGGTTCTTTGACCTGGTATGCTTTATTGGGTTGTTTGTTTTTTACCTGTTTTTCTTTTGTTTGATTTTCTGAAAAGACATAAAAGGTTGTGCTTTTGTTTTCTTTCTTTAAGTTATATTTGAAAGGCGAGATGTTTGCATATATGAGCATGTGTCCCATGGTTGGTGTCATTGAGATCCTGTCTTGACATTGCTGTCCTGTCATGTCTTTAAGTCCATGCATAATTTTGTCCATTGAAAAGGTAGTTGTATTTTGTTGTTGTTGTTATTTAAATTTCATACCAGCATAATTGCTCCAGCCTAGCAGAGTGCAAGCGTTAGAAATAACTCAGTTCTGTCAGTTGGTAAAACTGAGCATCCATCTAAAATGATTTTTACTCCGATTTCGTATTTTATGTAAGACATGATGGTCCCGTGTGATTATTGCAATGATTAGTCTGTATGTAAATATAAGTATCTTATAGTGCTGCAGTGCACCACGGCACCAGCACTATCTAGAATGTTGCAAGCTGGTATCGGGAAATACACAGCGGCTTGTCAGGAAATGTAACGATGCTATCTGAATGCTTTTTTGCGTGCTGGCAACATAGAACTGGCAACCTTGAATACTCAATGGGACCAATTAGCTGACGAGCAACAAAGGTGTACTTTAACGAGTTTCCGCGTCAAGTTGGCTGTTCAATTCAAACATGCACTTTGGGCATGGTGCGAGCTTTGGAGAGCAAAGGGAACTTGCCTGAAAATGAATGTTCGGGACATCCCTCTTAAAGAGCAGTACTTTTGATGGCCATGTTTTGTAACGGGGAAGAGGGAAGGGGGGGGGGTAAAAAACAGTCCCTGACCGGAAAGAAAACTGAAAGTCCCATGTGGTGTGAGGAACATACATGATTATGTGTTCTGTTTTCTTCTGTAAGAGCAGGGATTTTTGTTGGTGGTGATGTTTTTCGGTGTCACCGTATCCTGAGGCTGTGAAATTATGCAAATAGTATGTTCGGGACATCCCTCTTAAAGAGCAGTACTTTTGATGGCCATGTTTTGTAACGGGGAAGAGGGAAGGGGGGGGGGGGTAAAAAACAGTCCCTGACCGGAAAGAAAACTGAAAGTCCCATGTGGTGTGAGGAACATACATGATTATGTGTTCTGTTTTCTTCTGTAAGAGCAGGGATTTTTGTTGGTGGTGATGTTTTTCGGTGTCACCGTATCCTGAGGCTGTGAAATTATGCAAATAAGAAGATTAATATCCTATGTATTTGTTTCTCCTGAACTGACTTTCTACCCTTTCATTCTGCAGGAGGTCGGAAGTTATTCCGCGAGTTTCTCCGGTCGGAGTATAGTGAAGAGAACATGCTGTTCTACCTGGCTTGTGAAGACCTCAAGAAAGAGGATAACCCAGAACTTATAGAAGAAAAAGCACGGTTAATATACGAAGACTATATATCTATATTATCACCTAAAGAGGTAAGTTTGTACTTGTTGACAGAATTCACAGATTGCTGTATTGTATGTGCATAAGGTGAATGGCAGAAACTAATGACTAGGAGTCAAATGTCGGAAGGTAATTAAATCATATCAGCTGGATTTGACCTTTGTCTTCAGAAAGTATTTATTTCCGAAGGAGAGATTTGCATATGTAATCAACTGGCACTACATCTTTATGTCCATGCCTGGAACGAGCTGATAGAGACATTGATTAACCATCCCGTGAAGTTTTAATATTCAGTCTTCATTCCGTAGTTGTCACTGTTGTCCTTTTGTGAACCCCATGGAAGGCTGTACCTCGCTTCTACAAGTATGGCATACTCTACTTACGTGGAATCTTTCTTTGAGTTCATGGTTTTGAATTCAGGAGTGTACTTGTTGCATTGTCTGTGCTATGTCTGACTGTAGTGGACCTTTAATCCTCTGGACCATAGGGATGTAATTAATGCGTTTGTCACAGTTGAAATGTCACGGTTACTCAAGAATTCAATGCATTATACAAAGCATTCAAGGTTTTGTTCCCGAACATAATAAAATGTCCAGATTTTACTTAATGGAATCAATTTCTTGAAACAAAAGGTCCCTTAAGCATGAGAGAATCTTGCCTGCACCTTCGAAATTACAGATAGTCGTCAATGTGGCGCCACAAATTCTTCTCTCTTATGTACGTACCTAAAACAAAAACGGTAACACTGTTGTATAATGATGTTAGATATTTGCGGGTGGATATATATTGCTGAATACTGTAGGATGTTAGTTGATGCGGGTGGATAGCTATTGCTGAATACTGTATGGTGTTAGTTATTGCGAGTGGATAGATATTGCTGAATACTGTATGGTGTTAGTTATTGCGGGTGGATAGATATTGCTGAATACTGTATGATGTTAGTTATTGCGGGTGGATAGCTATTGCTGAATACTGTATGATATTAGTTGTTGGAGGTGGATAGATATTGCTGTATACTGTATGATGTTAGTTGTTGGGGGTGGATAGATATTGCTGCATACTGTATGATGTTAGTTGTTGGGGGTGGATAGATATTGCTGTATACTGTATGATGTTAGTTGTTGGGGGTGGATAGATATTGCTGTATACTGTAACTATGATGTTAGTTGTTGGGGGTGGATAGATATTGCTGTATACTGTATGATGTTAGTTGTTGGGGGTGGATAGATATTGCTGTATACTGTATGATGTTAGTTGTTGGGGGTGGATAGATATTGCTGTATACTGTATGATGTTAGTTGTTGGGGGTGGATAGATATTGCTGTATACTGTATGATGTTAGTTGTTGGGGGTGGATAGATATTGCTGTATACTGTATGATGTTAGTTATTGCGGGTGGATAGATATTGCTGAATACTGTATGATGTTAGTTATTGCGGGTGGATAGCTATTGCTGAATACTGTATGATATTAGTTGTTGGGGGTGGATAGATATTGCTGTATACTGTATGATGTTAGTTGTTGGGGGTGGATAGATATTGCTGTATACTGTATGATGTTAGTTGTTGGGGGTGGATAGATATTGCTGTATACTGTATGATGTTAGTTGTTGGGGGTGGATAGATATTGCTGTATACTGTAGGATGTTAGTTGTTGGGGGTGGATAGATATTGCTGTATACTGTATGATGTTAGTTGTTGGGGGTGGATAGATATTGTTGTATACTGTAGGATGTTAATTGTTGGGGGTGGATAGATATTGCTGTATACTGTATGATGTTAGTTATTGCGGGTGGATAGATATTGCTGAATACTGTATGATGTTAGTTATTGCGGGTGGATAGCTATTGCTGAATACTGTATATTAGTTGTTGGAGGTGGATAGATATTGCTGTATACTGTATGATGTTAGTTGTTGGGGGTGGATAGATATTGCTGTATACTGTATGATGTTAGTTAATGGGGGTGGATAGATATTGCTGTATACTGTATGATGTTAGTTGTTGGGGGTGGATAGATATTGCTGTATACTGTAGGATGTTAGTTGTTGGGGGTGGATAGATATTGCTGTATACTGTAGGATGTTAGTTGTTGGGGGTGGATAGATATTGCTGTATACTGTATGATGTTAGTTATTGCGGGTGGATAGATATTGCTGAATACTGTATGATGTTAGTTATTGCGGGTGGATAGCTATTGCTGAATACTGTATGATATTAGTTGTTGGAGGTGGATAGATATTGCTGTATACTGTATGATGTTAGTTGTTGATGGTGGATAGATATTGCTGTATACTGTATGATGTTAGTTGTTGGGGGTGGATAGATATTGCTGTATACTGTAGGATGTTAGTTGTTGGGGGTGGATATAATATTGCTGTATACTGAGACAGCTAATTTTTACTCCCGGGACACTTCATATAACATGATATTATAACATATTATATTTATTGATAAATATGCAGTTATTATATCCTGGACTTATACGGCACCGTCTTCTGAATTGATATCTATTTTGATTTTATTGTACATGGCGACAGTCTCGTTTGTGTTTTTTTTCTCTCTCCGTTTGCCTGACAGCACTGAGGTTTAAAGGTCATCCGCTGCCAGGCACATCCATTGCCAGTTACTGGCCTCGTCCAGAACCGTCTTGCTGGAGATATTGATCGCGTTGGACATTGCCAAGCTTCTCTACCCTATGCACGCGAAATACCAAGTTTTTATGTCGTTTTTTTTCTTTCTTTCTTTCTTGTCCTTTTCCCAGTAGGCCTGGAGCTTTCAGCAGTTTTTATTCCTTTGTTAACTGTTGCCACCAACTAAGTTCTGATCTACAAGTTCTAAGGCTGAAAGCACATCGTCCAATGTTTGTCTGGGGCTGCAGCAAGACACACATAAATAAAGCCCAACGGCTTTATTGTTTTCCTTAAGATTTGAATGAGCTGTGGGGAAAATTCAACAATAAAGCTTTGGGTTCTGTTTTAGGGATGGGGTTGTGATAATGTGTCATAACCCTTCACTTTAGAGATCTAGGCAGTGCGTTTTCTGTGCAGTCTACTAGATTCATTGTACAATCCTGTAGTGGACTTTCACTTTGTAGATCATGGTGTGAAATACAAATGCTGGACTGCTAGACTAAAACGGACAAAATGTCCTGCATCAGAAACAGAAAATAAAGGAATGTTACAATAAATCACACAAGAATATAAATTAATAAAAAGAAGAAGAAAAAGCGCAGGCTCTCCGCCACGAAAGATTTTCTTCGGGCGAAAATGAATCGAAACGGTATTTATAGAATGTTTATAAAAGTTTACAAAGAAGTGGACATTGATTTGCTGCTTGTCATGGGCGTCTTGGCGTTACGCTTCTATTGAAGAAAATCTGATTGTCTGCGCTTTTTTGGATCGTCATGCCTTTGTTCTGTTGTTGTTTTGTGTACGTGTTTCTGCCTCAGACCATTGCCTGAGTCTTATGAGATCTGATTTTCTATTGTTGTTTGGAATGGGTCGGCTAGACTACGTAGAGATTCTCCGATTTTCTTGGTTGTTGAATCAATTGTCCTCTTTTTCCAGTCTTCAGAACGTGTTATACCGGCTGACCCTTTACGTTCATTGTCAGGGCGGCCTTGCTCTTTCTTTATTATCATAGAATGGCATCATATTCGATGTTATGATACTTCGGGAATATGATAATATGAGCTGCTAAATATCGCTATAGGCGTATTATAATAGTTTTCAAAACATAGAAGAAATCAGGTCTGTCTTTGTGAATCATCATCATCATCAGCTGCCCTGTCTGGAATAGACATTGGCGATCATGGCTCTCCACTCGGATGTGTCATCAGCCAGCGCCAAGAAGGAGTTGTTGTTGTGACGTCTATTTGTTATCCATGAATTAAGACTCTCAGTGAACGTTTTTCTGTCTACCCCTGCTTTTCCTGCCTTCGATCTTCCCTGTGACTGCTAGATGTTCGAGGCTCCTGAGGCGACAGATGTATCCTGAAAATTTCAGTTCCTTCTCTTACTTATTGTTTTAATTAATGATCTTTTCAGATTAGTGTCTCTCAATACTGATCATTTGATTTTTTCTCCATCCATAATATCCTCAATATTCTTCTAATAAACCACATCTCTGCTACTTCTAGTTTCTTCTATATTTCTTTGTTCATCCGTATGAAAGCACTGACCACACATATGTTTTCAAGACTCTGAGAGAATTGAGTCCGGTATTTGCTTGCCAGTGTTGCTGTAGAACTATTCCTGCGCGCTGTGTCGGCCCAGTCTCAGAGTAGTAATGAAAAGCAGGTATGTGATGTTTGCCTAGCTTGAGCCTGCGATGACATTGTTTGATGAATAATGGAAGCTGAAGGAGACGTAATGTAATTGCCTATGTGACACCCAAGAGGATCTGCAGCCAAACCCTGCACAAACAGGAGAGATGAGCAGGGAGAGGGGGAGTTGATTGGGGTAAATGGTAAGCATTTTATCCTTTAGGGATCTCAGCTAGAGCCCCTGGCTTAGTGTGACAGTGTGGAATTATTGTTCGCCGGGATGGGAGGGTGTGGGGGTGGTTGCTAGTGAACTTAGAGATGAGCCTACATGCACGGGTGTACGTGTTTGTGTGCGTGTAAGTGTATCTGTGTTTCTCTACGGATTTGGGAGAAGACTGGTATTTTTGTTTTAATCTGTTTGCTTATCTATCTATCTATCTATCTATCTATCTATCTATCTATCTATCTATCTATCTATCTATATCTATCTATCTATCTATCTATCTATCTATCTATCTATCTATCTATCTGTCCGTCAATTTATTTGTCTATCTATCTGTCTGTCTGTCTGTCTATGTAACTATGTAGACTATCTATTTCAACATGGCCCACAAAGTCCCTCCGGAGTTGTCCACACTACAGATACTAGAAATGCGGCTGTCTTATTGCAGAAAGGCCAAACTAGGCCCAGCTAACATATTGACCAGGCGCGGTCATTTCTCTCAGGAATACTCTCTCTCTCTCTCTCTCTCTCTCTCTCTCTTTCTCTCTTTCTCTCTCTCTTTCTCTTTCTCTCTCTCTTTCTCTCTCTCTCTCTCTCGTTCTCTCTGTCTCTCTCTCTCTGTCTCTCTCTCTCTCTCTCTCTCTCTCTCTCTCTCTCTCTCTCTCTCTCTCTCTCTCTCTCTCTCTCTCTCTCTCTCTGTTGTTAGTGCTTATGTCTTCCTGGATTTCCTGTTTTCGTATTGATATTTGAACCGACAGGTTTTCCATATTTATTGCTGCATTAACAGATGTGTAGGTTTAAATCTACACCTACATTTCATACCAGCGCTTTGTTGTCTGGTGTACATTTATTTCTCTTTTGTTCAATGCCGAATTAGAACATCTCTGTATATGGACGGTAGCTGGACCATGACGGAAGACCACTTGGGTCTAAAATACTGACAATTCAATGCAGTCAAATAAATTTACAGCCATTGGCACAGGCATGAATAAAATTAGAAGACTGAACTGCTGTTGGAAATCTGCCTAATGATAACGAACACAGGTACCGGAGGGAAAGATTTCATATCTATTAAATGAGGTAAAATTTGATAACGCCGTTTTAGCATCAAATGAATCGAAGCTCATAGCCCAAAAATCTAATACATTGCAATGGTAGAATTCCGGGGGTGGGTGTAGTTTTACAGGAATATGTAATACTTACCAACATTTTCATAAAGTCAATATTATTTATTTTAAGGAGAACGATCTGCAATAAAAATTCAAATAGGTTTTATTATTTATATCTTCACTTAATTTCAGGAAGCCCTCAGCTGGCCGAGGCCCTTGGGCCCATGAAGCCCTTGCCTTAATTCGGTACTGAATACTCATGCACTTCTCTTTTAAAGTGGTCACAGAAACGTGGCAGAGAATAATTGATAAATGATGATGGGTGTCTTCAACATGGCAACATTTCAGTGACAGAAATGTCAGTGTTTGAATAACAGAAAAGCAGAAAGAATTTGCTAATTGTTAGTTCAGAGACTGTGTCAAGTTCTAGTTTACTGGCCAAGAGTTCAACATTCTCTTTGTGGTGCTTCACGTTTGGTATCCTCAACTTCCTTTTTACGTTTGTACTAATAATTATAATGCATTCCTTGGTGGTAACACCTCCTCTCACACTTTTATCGTGCAATATAGAATGCCGGTAGAATCTGGACCTCCTGTATGTTTACATTGAAACAGATCGTCAGAGAGACCCTGTTGTTGGTGCACGCAAAGGTATTTTTATCTTTGATCTAAAGGAAATCTTTAGTCTCTCCCCCCAGGCCTGTCCTCTGTTCTCTTCTTCTCCGACCCATTGAGTGCATCGTTTTACTGAACTTGGAAAATATTGGTCAATAACCATCTGACTTCATGATGTCCCTCAGAGAATCAGAGCCCTTAGCAAGAAAAGGTGGATTTTTTGTTTTCGTCTTAGTATATTAACCAATAGATTTCATCTGGAAAAGTACACCTAACCGAATCGGTCTTGTCCACAGCATTTCGACCCGCTATTTTCACGGGGAAATGACGTATGGAAAACTCTCTTTGCCTCCATAGCGGTGAGGAGCGGAGTGGAACAATTCCTGTGGACAAGTAAACACAGGCAAAGAGTATTGTATTTTTTCATATTTCATTTTCCGAACAAATAAAAAAGGAGCGGAGAGGATCTGTGAACAAGACCACTTAGATGTACAGGATATATTTGAACTGTAATGCAAATGGAAACCTTTGTTTGATGATTGTGTCATCCTAATTACCATTCACACCCAATTCAACTCCGTAAAGTCAACCTAGCTCCTTTTTTAAAATTGTTGGAAAATGCTGAGTTCAGACTCTGAAATGCAAAGTTCTGGCCTGAAAACTGCACTGTCGGCATTGTCAGCAAATGACCCTGAGAATAATTAATTTCTTATTTTGTTTCAATAGCAATTATCACTACCGCTATCTTTTTAGGTACCATAACGGATGTGCTGCAAATAGAACTGGAACATTTATTTTCCATCGTGTATCAGTATTAATCTCAGGTCCAGAGATAGATTGATCATGTTTCTGTGGCAGGATTAGGAATGGGAAATGGGGAGTTCCAATGCCGGAGATGCTATAGCATGACATTCGAGACAAAATCGTATGGTACGAGATTGAGATACAATATTAAAAGCGCGAGTTGAGCGCATATTTCCTCCATAAAATTAATTCTGAAGCCATAACTAGACAAGCAAATTGCAATAATTTACCCGGGGACATTGTTGAAGGTTATTTTTCAAATCCTAAAGCAATTAGTGATACGCCCTGTGTCAAGAGAGAAACCCAATCAAACTGCGTTAGCGGCAGACAATGAAGTTTTGTATTGGTTTATGGGCAGTTACGCCACTTTACATTTTTATAACCGAATTTTATTCTAGATCTGTCGACTGTGCAGACAGGCAAGTAAAAAAATGAGTGGACGGGTTTTAAGCCACTCGTGGGAAACGTTAAGGGACGCAGTGAATGCCAGAAAAGAAAAAAAAAGTAGGTTATGAAGAGTGAAAGATGGCCGCCGTCAGCGACATAAATAGACGGCCGGACCTGCGGTAAGATTCGACAACTTGAAGACGAACTCTGTGTGAAAGCAACTTTTGAAATCTGGTCGCAAACGAGTTGGAAATTTAAACGGCAGTGGCGAGTTCGAACCTTGGAAGCCTCTGGGGTAAAACTGGAAAAACACAGACTAAAGGCTGGCTGAAGATGTTGCAAATTTGAGGTCTCCGATTCAAGATGGCGTCTGTACTTAAGCTGTTGGCTTTCTACTTTTGATTTTCTATGTTATTAGCAGTTTGCTAAGTCCACTGGTGGTAGCAAATTTAAACTAAATCATCCTGCAGTCGCATTTGTTAAATGTTGATGTGTGTCACAGATGGTATTACTCCATTGCTCCATCTATGAGGCGTTTTTTTTTTTTTTTCATTTTTGCGGCTTTCACAAATTCTGATAGATTTAGTTGAAAGTAGTTTTTGTTCCGGAACATGCAAGAGAGCGCCTCATGCTGATATCGTGTGAGATCTTTTTGTTTCTCGGGGGCCTCAGCATAGTGCTGTTGGCCCCCATCATGCTGATATCTTGGCCGACAATTTTATTTATACACCTTGTTCAATAACTGTATCGACACTACGAACGCCCGACCCTGCTGATGCGGCAAGACGGCCCCGGGGGCACAGACGGAGATGTGAGACACTGGAGTGGGGCTTTGTAGTCTTCCTGAGACCTAATGTGCTGCCTCCTCCTCCCCCTCCCCTCCCCTCCCCTCCCCTTCCTCAATCTCGAAGTTTTCTCGGTTACAGCAGATACTGCCAGAGGAGGAGGGTGGAGGATTGCCACAGACACACATATATACATCCCTGGGGAACAGGAGGAAGCTAGGGCAGATTTCAAAACTTCTGCAAGGCCGAGATGACAGACATCGCTTGGCTAGCACTGTACACACTCAGAGCTTCTCCTGTAAGCAAAGCACTTGAAGAGAAAATTAACCTGAATCTCAGTTCAGAAATGCAATTATTTCGGTTAAAAAAATGCCCCCAAAAAGAAATGTGACTAGAATTTATCAGCTGGAGCCAAAATCTGTCCAGGAAACTATTTTTTTTTCCTTTCAAGTTAAAAATCATTGTTCATTTCATGATCAGATTCTGAAGTCCGGATCAGGCTGATTGCATACATGTGTCCTAAATGCCAAGAGCCTGGAGAAAGGGTGACTTCTGATACTTATTATGTGAAACTTATATCATAATCAGTTGTGTTAACCCCTCATGACCTGAGATTTGCTCCACTTTTGAGAACAACTTCCGTGTTTGGTTGACTGATTATACGCATGTTCTGCTTCTCCTTCCGTCTCCCACTGTCTGCCTGTCAGTCTATCTCTCTGTCAGTCTAGGACTCTCTCTCTCTCTCTCTCAGTCCATGACTCTCTCTCTCTCTGTCTATCTCTCTTTTCTCTTACTCGTCACACACGCATACTCACCTAAAATACACATAATCATACAAAGACACATCATACATTTACATGTAATAACATGGAACGTGAGCTCTCAAGTTTTCAAGCCGTGGCATTCCCTGTAAAAACACTCCCCTATGTATTAACATGAACGTATGTCTTGGATGTCTGTAAAGCACTCTCCTTTTCGCACGTTTTCCCTCCCTCATCACTTTTACATCTCTCTCTCTCTCTCTCTCTCTCTCTCTCTCTCTCTCTCTCTCTCTCTCTCTCTCTCTCTCTCTCTCTCTCTCTCTCTCTCTTTCTTTCTGTCCCCTCCCCTTCCCTCTTAAGAGCTAGTCTGAGAAGAGCCGCAGAGCTAATACAAGTTGATGTAGAATCGATTTTCCCCCCTGTCTTGGCCCATTTCTCCAGCAGCCTGGCATCGATAGCTGCGGGTATCTCTTTACCATTTAGAAAATCCGAGGTGGCCTTTTTAACCCTGTCCATAGTGAAAGGACATGCGTTTGAGCTCGCAGACATTGAATCTCGCTGAACAAATATATCTCTCCTCCTCCAAGCGCTCGTCTTTCCTCTTTGTTTTGAACGTTTCACGTTCTTTTTTGCTCATTCCTCTTATCATCATGATCATTTTCATCGTCATTATCGACATATTTTGGTACTTAAATTTACTACTGACGCCCCTGCTGTCGTCCAAGGCTAGACGCATAGTTTGCGACTTTGATGCATTGCAGTTGCATTGTTTTTTCTTGTTTGTTTTAATCTACAGGATTGAATGGAGATGGGCAGACATGCGAGACACACTGCTAAGTCGATAGGAAAATGAAACTAGGACACTACTGCAACATGACAGTAAATACTTTGGGCGCAATTTGACCAGTTAGAGATTCCGTACTCTGGGCTCTTACGATGATGCAAAATAACATTTTATTCCTTCAGCACCTTACTGTTGATCAGGCCAGCGCAATCATCCTGACTGATTGAATTTTTCCTGAAAGAGACACGCGGTATTCTGTTATTATTGGCGTAGCAAAGTCATTACTGCTTTGAATGCACACAGCAGTTTTTCAAAGAGTTTAAAACAATGCCACGTCTAAGAGCCACACTAAATAGTTACTGCCATTATTTTCTACAAAATACGCTGAAGTAAATGGTCATTTCCATGCTTGCTTACTCTGTAGGATTGATGGACGCTTCTGGTAGGATATCCAATCTGTCCGATCATTCTGTTGTATTCTATCGTCTTGCTTCTGCCTGGCACAACATGGTCGTCATCGCGCCGTCGTGATTTCTCTAAATTCAAACTCAAACAATTACTCAGTAGGAGTATTGAAACGGCCCGGCTTGTAGTTTTCCTAAAACATGGGGTGAAAGAAGGAAGATTTGCAAGAAAATATGTACTTAAAACATTTTCTTTTCTCGAAATCATGTAGTTGCCACGGAACTGACTGTCTATAACTGTAAATGGAAATATCTCTTGATTTAGGCAGTAGATGTCCAACATTGTGAGTCATTAATTGCATAAATTAACTATCAACGTTTATCGCTATTTGTTTTATTTCTGCCCTTAAGCAACGTAATTACGTGTTTTACCACTGTGTCCGTGGTCCTCAGACGGGAGGCACGTGGCTCTCTGGGAAGGAATTTCAAATCTAAGAGGAAGAATTTTACCCAGAGGAGGAATTTAATCAGAGATAAAAAAGAAATAAAGGTTTTGTGGTCCATCGAAATAAGAATTTCTTTTTTAATTTGATTGCAAATACGTGTAGTACAGAAATTTAATACCTACCATTATAAACCGTACAATGGTAAAAGAAAATTATTAGATCACAATCTACTTGTCCTCGTACCTTTGGCTTTTACGGAGTCTTGGAAATGTTGCCAGTGTAAGGATTGTTGTAGTAACAATTTGTTCACAATCGCTGCGTTTGGACTTGGAGTGATTTATTGGTATTTGTTGGTTGAAACTTTGCCCAGAAAGGACTTTCAAGAGACGTAGTATTTTCTTGCTTGTTGGTCGTTCCCAATAAAACAGCTTTTTATCTTTCAATCTTTCCTCTTCGGACAAACTTCAAGAAATTAAGTAGGGTAATGTTCCCAAGCCGTCGTCAACAATTTAAGTAATCTCCCAGAATAACGTCTGATATTTCTGCATGCTGAAACATTGTTATAGTTCATATCCCCATCCCCTGCGACACCCCCCCCCCGAAAAAAAACCCATGCAATGATAGTCACGCTACCACCACACCCACCCCCCCCCTCTCAAAAGTGTGACTCTTGAAACGATAGTGGATTGTTTTCTGTAACATAGTATGAAATGCTGAACTTTTCTCCTCTTGCCCTCCTCGCACGTGATCCATCAAAAAGACATACTCGCATGGCCATGAATTCAGACGGCTACCATGAATTAATTATTATCGCTGTTCCTGTTTTACTCCCAAGTATAAATTAATATCATCGGGAAAAGGCTCATGGTGGAAGACTGGCATTTGGCATGGCAATGTAGCTCAAAAAATAATAACGACGACTTGCATGGAAGTGACAAGATACTTTTTTTTTTCACATCCCATGCTATGTTTTCTTCAATCAATGCGTGATATTCTTTCCTCTCGTGTTGTCCTGGTACACATCAGACGGACCAGAGAAAAAAAAAAAAAAGGAACGGGACTGCACGTTTGAAAAATGGAACTGTTCCTGTGTGTTCCCTCTGAATATCTTTGGTCACAAGTAATTTTACTCTTGGGAAAGACTGTAACTGTTGGATTGTTTGCTTGTTTGTTTCACCTACGTCACCCCAAAGTGTGATGCATCCACCCCTAGTACACGGCGGCTGGCCCTGCCAACTTGTAAGGATTTGTTGTTGTTGTTGTTGTTTTTTCTTTGGGAGAGGATGGGGGGGGGGGGGAGTAAGGGGACTGCACATGCGCAGTCCCAAAGATCGAATGTATTCCAAAAAGAAGTAAAATTCTTGGGAGAAGAAACACTTAGCGAAAGGCGAAATAAATTTTGAACTTTTCTAGGAGCTCAGCTTTGGTCAAACAAAAGAATTTTCATTGTTTTACCGAAGGGCAAGAGTTGAATGAAAGACCAGTGCGGCAATAATTGGGAGGAAAAGTCAAGTCAGTGATAAAAAAACTGTCAGAATACTAAACTCTGTGGGCCGATCCCTTTTAATGCCAGCAAGTTAATGGGCTGAAAGGTTTGCCACGATTCCATCCTCTGATGACCTTCTGGTGTTTTGTTATGTTCTGTATGTGACAGCATTCTACAAACCACTCATTTGGAAGGACGTGTATGTTAAGCCATTTTTCCCCCTCTCTTCAGAGCCACTTCTCTCTTTTGCCTCTCTGCTCTCTGCAATGTAACATCCATCATCGGCAAATTTATGAAGAAACCAAAGAAAAAAAAATCGGTAATGACGTCATTTCGACCGCAATGTTCAGGACAGACAAATTACCGCTCTGTATTTCAGTGGGTGGTTTGTGATGCGTTTTTGACAGGATCTCCTTCTGTACTATCATACTGTTTTTCCTGGCATAATATTATCCTGTCGACTGGGCTTTCTTCCTGGCCCAACAACTAGTCTAAGTTGAGAATGAAATGTAGATAGAAACCCGAGACACAGAATACTGAGATGAACCATTCCTTCTCCCGCTATGTTCACAGTTGCGCGCGTATAAATACGGTGAGTACTACACTTTTTCTTTCAAATTTGAAGGGGTGTGGTGCGAATTGTTGCATTGTTGACATCGATGATACCTGCGCAAGTCGGCGGACGGAATATGACGACTTGTTTCGTCTCGATACCCCGTGTCTCGACAGAAACTACATTGCTACACAATGACAGCTGTATCGGCAGCGAACAGGCACGGCTGACCACATTTCCACAATATTATGTATGTATGCATGACTGATCAGGCCGACTGAACCCTGGAATTTTTAACTTGTAACCCTCACTGTCCACAAACAAGACCATTAGTATTACTTCTTAGAACACCCGAAAGCCTTCTATAAATCTCGTTATGCGATCCTCTTTCTATAAAATACAAAATCGGTGAAAAGACCATTCACGTGCAGAAGGAATTCAAATATACGCCGGCGACACTCTCGCGACCTGAGCTTTGTCCCTTGGGTCAAAATTTATAGACAGTGTCAGCGGGCCGATTGAGCGGCTACTGAGGTGAGATGGCTGGAAGTTTGATTAAAATCTTCAGTACATCTACAGGAACCTTTTTTTTTTTCTTCTTTCTCCTGTTTTTTCTTTCTTTTTTTCCATCTGCCATCGGTTTGTAGAATGGCACCGTGATGCAGAGGTGTAGCCTCTGGAAGGGAAACGTGAATTTTTAGTTGGCATTTCATATTCATTGTTTAAACAAAAAAAAAATCTAATGCTTCACGCTTTCTTCTGTGATGGGTAAATCTCTTATCGTATTGTCCTTTTCACTCTGCAGTTAATGCATAGTGCAGGTGACTGAAATTGTTGCTTCTAATAAGGTTTTCTTTCCCTACTGTTTCTGCTTTTGAAGTTGTTTTATATGATTATACCATGCTGATACGACAGTTTCTGTAATAGGTTTTCCATCTCAACCGTATAATATTCTGTTTTGGGGGCCAAAGTCCTGAGCACTAAAAATTCTGCACTTCTCCAATGCATCCTGTCTTAAGTCAGCTTGCTTCCAATATTTCCCGGTATGTAACTGTGAAAGATTGAGAGAGCCCACATAAAGTACGACATAGTAAATCACTCTTAGGCTTTAGAGTATTCATTGTGAATTACGGGCTGTGCAACTGTAAGGCTTTCTGTGTAACCACTACTGTACCAGGTTAGTTACCGAATTCACTGCCACTAATGACACTACTATTTCCAACGATCATGTTACAGCTCATTACGGTCTTGCTAGGCAAACTTTGACAATCACCCGTATGTCACAATGTCTGCATCCACCATGATTTGCGCCATCACAGCACCGACAAACGCTGCCACATCTACGTCAAGAACTTCTCTCACCTTTAGAATAACGTTCAGTGACGCCGCTGGCGTTCTGCACATTGATAAATTCTGAACTCATCTTCCAACAAAAATCGATGCCATCCAGCGCGCGTGTTTCGGTGACGATTGATTATTTTTAATGAAAAATTCTTGGCAGTTTAACTGACACGGCATGGGAACTGTTTCTTCTGGTGGTGAATTGTGCCTGGCACGTGAGGGGGACACGTGACCAGAAACGCAGTCATCGCCGGACGCCTCGCTGTTATCATACAAATCGATGATGAGTTAGTGATGAAGGTTGGTGGCATACTGAGTCCAGTCTGTTTTATATGGGTTTAGTGTGAAATGTGGACACTGGAGTTGTACGAGATCTGGCGCTATGGCGAGACAGAAATAAGTCATTCTCACTTGCTCGGGTGCCTCAAAACTGGTTTGAGTCAGCGGGGGAGAGGGGGGGATAGAGAGACTTTGCGCACTGAGACAAAACAGAGTTGACTCTCTGCCCCGGCATCCTTACTGACTTTCTGTCATTTGTTGTCGTTGTTGTTGTTGCTGCTGCTGTGGTTTGTTGTAGTTGTTGACATTATTGCTACTGCTGCTGCTGCGGTTGTTTTTGTTGTTGTCGGTGTTGCCATTGTTGTTGTTGTACTTGTTATTGTTCGTTCATGTTTGTGACGATGATGGTAATAGTGCCATTGCGTCGTCGACTTTCGCCATCATTTTTTTTTTATCAGTAAGAGACTGACCTCGCTTTGTGAAATTTGAGAGAAACGTGAGCTGTTTTGATGATTCATAATTTTCGACATTCCTGACCTCAACTGAAGTAACCTAGACAACCATCCTATGTAGACCTTCTTCTCTGGTTTTCACACTTTTTCTCTAAACTTTCTCACAGAGAAAGGGATGGAGAGAACGAAAGAGCAAGAAAGAGAGAGCGAAACAGAGAGAGAGAGAGAGCGAGAGTGGGAGAGAGTGTGCCAGCCGTGCTTAATTATATCGATGCGTAAGTCAGTAAGCGAGCTGCTTTTGTCTGGCATAAGCCAATCGTTTCTAATAACCTAATTAGGACTGACTAATTAGTCAGCTGATATGTCATGTTTCGTTACGTATTAGATCTTCTCGCATATTCCATAGGGCTTGTTGGTGGTAAATTTTGACAGGATCCGTTTTCTGGTGGATTTTTTTTTTTTTTTTGCTTTCACTGAATTTTAGTAATATCTTTTCTGTATCGTAAAGTCCAGAATCTACCTCTCTGAAACCACGCCAATAATTATACATGATGTTTAAAGCATTTTTGCACGTGAGTTATTCTCGGTCTGGCGAGAGATGCCTGTGACATCCATAGTTCCCAGAGTAGCATCTTTACTTTGTCGGCAGCTCTGACAAAGAAGCTCAGTCTCGTTCTGCCCCTTTTGTAAAACTGGACTGTTTGACCACAGACTGAGAGTGCGTCATCACCAGAACATGAGTTTGAATATTTGAACATTTACGGTTTTTTTCGGTCACACGTGTGCGTGAATATGCAAGATTCGAAAACAATCGTCGTCATTTTGAAAAAAAAAAAAAAGTAGGTGGGCAGTCATATCCCCTGCTGGACACAAAAAAAAAAGCGTAGCTTGGATTCCTTCTGTCACTACAGAGGAGTATAAAGTGTACTTTTGATAATGGGACTTCTGCCACCATAAAGATTATAATTTATGTATAGAATATTTATTCTACCATCATCCATTCATCCATCTCTCACCGTGGGACTCGGTGTCTGTGTGTGTGTGTGTGGGGGGGGGGGGGGTTATTGGGAAGGAGGGGGGGGGGAGAACACGGAAAAGAAAAGATGTGGGGCTCACCAAATCATAGCTGCCTGTCCTGAACTGGCTGGCAAGCGAAATTTATAGACATTTTTGCTGGCTTGTTGGTTTGGCTGACAGAGGTTAACGGGCAGGGTCAGGATATTTCATCTTTTGTGATTGAAATGCAGCCAAGTCCAGTTCAGGACGAACGGACGCAGAGAATAAACAGTGGAAATCAACTGGCGCCTGTGAGCTGACCTGGTTTGGGATGATTATTACTTTTCCCTACCGTTTCCTTCTTACATTCACCATCTCTTTCCTGACTTTCGGTATTATGTTTTGTTTCTTACTGTACTTGAGCTTTCTATTTTCAATAAACTCTCTCTCTCTCTCTCTCTCTCTCTCTCTCACTCTCTCTCTCTCTCTCTCTCTCTCTTCTCCTTTAGTGGCACGTCATTTCGGACGTCAATTATTCTATTTTTACATCTTACTCCGGCCGTGTCTGTTTTCTTTTGTAATTTTTGTTCTGATTTTATCCGCTATTTCATGATCAAGAGTTCATTTTTCTTCCTGGTGGCCACTGTTTATCTGTGAACTTGCGGGTCACCTCTATACATTTTTCCGTTCCTTTTCAATTTTGTATGTGATCCTTTTTGTTTCATTTTCTACATTCCCCGGCCCTCATTATTTTGCCGCCGTTTTTCATCGAAAGTTTGTTGTTGTCGTTGTTGTTGATGTTCTTGTTGTTGGCATCTATTTTTAAGGCTGTTGTTTTAAGTGCATACGCACTCCAATCGTTTTGCACCAGGGGCCCGTACATATACATTTACTGATCTATCTTTAACCCCGTTCTTATCCCCAAACCTAAATCTTATCGATTCCCTAACTCTGCCCTTTCAATAACAAAACCAAAAAAAAAAAAGGAGGAAAATAAAAAGAAAATCTGAAATAATAATTAATTAGGGTTGTTATTAGGAGGATCTCGGGAGGAGCTCTCTAGCTCTGGAGTCTCAAAACGTTTTAAAATAATACGTAACTCTCACGCAAAACAAAAAAAAACAACTTTGGGATGTTCATACTTGTAACAACATTCATTGTTTAATGACGGTTGCAGTCAATTGGCGTTCTGCTCTTGTGTTATTTCGAGCATCTTAGCAGAAAATACAGGTTAATCTTTCCAAAGTACGAAGCTGCAGACGGTGGTGAAATGCATCTGATGCAAGTTAGAATTCTTACTGCAGCTACGTCGTGGTGGGATTATTTATTATTATATCAACCTCACCATAATGTGCCTTTTTTTACCAGTCGACATTTGCTTCATGATACATTCACAGAGAAAGGAAAAAGTGCCGATTCTGTTTCTGATTCCACTGGCTATATCTGGCTTGTCATTTCTACCCCGCTGTTATGTTGGGGGTGGCGGTGGTGGGTGACAGGCATTCAGTCATTTCTGTTTGACGTCATTTTGTAGCAGCAGTTGTTTTATTTATAGTGTTTAATAAATGATTCCGTGACTTCGAGGAATATTCGTGGAAAAACGTTGGATAGTAGCTAGAAATAGATTAGTTTTAATTTGATTCTGAAAGGTGTTGATGGCGGGCGAGAGGGCAGAGGGCGTTGGAGAGGGTGGTGTGTGAGCTGGTTATTTCCAGGCATAGAATGCTGAGATTCGTGTTCATTTGTTTGTGTCCACGCTGAGGGGAATCACTCCAGGTGTTCCTGCCTCATTTAGACCTGTTATTTGCTGGGTTTATGGCCATGAAATTGTGGTCTGTATGAGGCCAAACCGATCAATCACTGAGATAAAAATAATAGATTACATTTAAATATTTTCTGGCCTTGTTTTTTCTGTCCTCGGGGCCAAAACCGTACTGTTAACCGGCCAGAGAGTCATGTTGCTCCAGTCACGGAAAGTAACGTAGATGTTGAACTAATTATTATTATATAGATGATCTGGGTCGTCAAGACTGTGCCGGTCGTCCATAAATAGAAGATACCACCGTTTCGCCGCTGGACCGCTGGTGTCTTTTGTGCATGGAGCCATTACCTCAAATTTCCGCTTCATTTTGGCCTTCGTTTTGTGCAATAACTCTTCAGATGAACCAGAAATTCTTAAGTGAAGCTACTCAAGTCTGCGGCATAGGATTAAGGCTGATGGTGCACCATTTTGCGCCTGTTTTGACTCAATGCACGGAGTTTCTCTTCACGCTGGCGGACTCAAGACTGTGAGACTGACAGGTTTCTGTCTCGCCAGTGAGGGAAGGCCTGTTTAATTCCTTTCTCCACATTTCACTCTAAAGCAGAAAAAGAAACGAACTTGACTCAGTATGCCACCAGTAGCTGAGTATATTATATTCTTGTACAAGCCAAACGAGCGTGATGTAAGTTATTTTATATATAGCACTGGACAGCGTTGTGAGTGTTAGAGGTGCAGACAAGGGTAACGATTATGAAGATCCTCGTTTTTCTCCATCGCTCAGAGCTCCCAAATTGTATTTGGGACGCCATTTGATGGCCATATTTGCTTGAGTAGACAGGTGAATAGACAGACTTGCCAATTGAATAACTGTCTGGACGAGAGAATTGGTGATGGAATAGAGTCGGTGGTTGTTATGGGTGTAACGTGTTTGCCGCGGATAGATGGATGGGGTGGATTTTCAATCTGAGGGGTGCATGGGTGGAAGGATGGATGGATAAATGGGGTGACTGTTTGGATGGATGGATGCACGGATGGATGGATGGATGCACGGATGGATGGCTGGATGTACGGGTGGGTGGATGAATGGATGGATGGATGGATTTGTGAATGAAGGAGTAGGTGGCTATATGAAAGTATATCATATAATAAATGATCATTTCTCAGGGCGTCAATTCTTCGGCCCAATGATTATTGTGATTGCAATTTTTGTCAATATTTGCTGATGGTGGCCATTGAAGAAGGCAAGGTCACGGTAATGGTTCATATTAATATTCTTCCCATTTCATCGTGCCGGGGAATTTTTCTATAATGTTATTTGTCTGATCACTTTCAAATAAAAATTTGTTTACTGCAGCACTGGGAAATAATTGAACCTCGTCGGTGCTGCAGGGTGCAAATTTATTATTATATCATTCATTTTGGGATCTGAGATTTATCAATCAGGGTAAACCCCGCGACTGCCCCCTGGTTGATTTATGTGGGGGGGGGGGGGAGGAGGGGGGTTATTGGATTTCAGCGACGTGATTGAAGGTTTACGCTTTGATATGGGTGCCTGGTAGTGCTGCAGAATCATTACATTATGGAGGATCGACGAAAAGAGGTAGAGAGAGAAGAGGAATTATATAGGCGGTAAGGGCGTAGGGTGGAGAGGTAGAGTAAAGCTGAAAATGAATGAAAAAATGGAAGAAAAGGAAGGAGAGAAGAGATGATAGAAGTAAATTTGAAATTGATGCATGGAGGGAAGACAAAAAAGACAGGAAGAACAAGTAGGAAAGATAGAACGGATCTTGGGGTTGAGATAGAAACAGTGGATACGTCGGACTGGAACCAAAGAAAACGGATGAGACTATGGAAGACTAGACATTGCAAGGTGGAGAAGTGGGGCTGGCTTGCTTGGGGAAGAAGAGAGTGGTGGTTATTGATCACAAACATGGGAGAGAAGCTAGAGAAGGGCGGAAACTCTGGAAAGGTTCTGATTGTGGTATAAATGTAGGTGGTGGATGAAATACGATGCCGGCCGAAGCAGGCATGTAAAAATGACAGAGACAATGTATGAAAACGGATGACGCAGGGGCGAGGAGCTCGCAAACCATAAAGTCGCTTTATATCCTAAGTTCGATATTAATTATCTTCAGAAGTCCGATGCCCGAATCTCTCGCATGGCCATGACCAAATGAGTATAAAATGCAATGTGTGGGCACGATTGTGAAGTTGGCTTAGAAGTCCAGTGGGTGCCTCGCTTGGTATGTGTGCGAAGGTGATCCGTGGCCGTATGTATGAACTTGTTGTAAATCCGCCCATATTGCACCATGGTGCAGGCTTAGTAGTGCGCACGGCCACCTAGGTGTAAACTCAAAGTTAGTCGGTATGCATGAACTAGTACACCTATCTCTCCCTACTCATCAGTTGCCACTTACCGCTGTAACAAAAATTGACATTGCGCATGCACAGAATTTGTATCAGCCAATCCCTGCCACAAGAAAACAACGCCGATCAAAACGACTAAGAGTTAGCAGAAATCCTATTTTTTGACTTGGCCCGTGAAGCCGCGGGTTGGAATAAAAGATTAGTTACTTTCTTTCTCTCTCTCTCTCTCTCTCTCTCTCTCTCGCTCCTTCTCTCTCTCTCTCTCTCTCTCTCTCTCTCTCTCCCTCTCTCTCTCTCTCTCTCTCTCTCTCTCTCTCTCTCTCTCTCTCTCTCTCTCTCTCTCTTTCTTTCTCTCTCTCTCCCTCTAGCAGACATCACTTTCCCAAGCTAGTTATGCATTGCGTAGCTGATTTAGTTGTCCTCGGAGAAAGGTGGAAGGTTACAAACCCTTTAGACCTGGGTGTAGGCCTAGGAAAAGTTCATGCATACCGGATAACGTTTGCGCACCGATGCGTAGGGCCTACACCACCGTGCAACCAGTTACGGACAGTTCATACATACGGTCACTGGACTCCAATCCCCGCTCAGGGCAGGGTCCAATCTAAATGATTTCTTAAGGATTTTTCAAAGAAGTTACAAAAAGGCGGCCTGGCGGGAGTCAGTCTGTACATCTGTAATAATTATGCTCTCATTGTGCTTTAGAGGAACATACCTCACCCTACTCCACCTCACCCTACTCCACCTCACCCTACTCCACCTCACCCTACTCCAACTCACCCTACTCCACCTCACCCTACTCCACCTCACCCTACTCCACCTCACCCTACTCCACCTCACCCTACTCCGCCTCACCCTACTCCACCTCATCCTACATCTCACCCTATTCCACCTCACCCTACTCCACCTCACCCTACTCCACCTCACCCTACTCCACCTCACCCTACTCCACCTCACCCTACTCCACCTCACCCTACTCCATCTCACCCTACTCCATCTCACCCTATTCCACCTCACCCTACTCCATCTCACCCTACATCTCACCCTATTCCACCTCACCCTACTCCACCTCACCCTACATCTCACCCTATTCCACCTCACCCTACTCCACCTCACCCTACTCCACCTCACCCTACTCCACCTCATGCTACTCCACCTCACCCTACTCCACCTCACCCTACTCCACCTCACCCTATTCCACCTCACCCTACTCCACCTCACCCTACTCCACCTCACCCTACTCCACCTCACCCTACTCCACCTCACCCTACTCCACCTCACCCTACTCCACCTCACCCTACTCCAGCTCACCCTACATCTCACCCTATTCCACCTCACCCTACTCCACCTCACCCTAATCCACCTCACCCTACTCCACCTCACCCTACTCCACCTCACCCTACTCCACCTCACTCTACTCCACCTCATCCTACTCCATCTCACCCTACTCCACCTCACCCTACTCCACCTCACCCTACTCCATCTCACCCTACTCCATCTCACCCTATTCACCCTCACCCTACTCCACCTCAACCTACATCTCACCCTATTCCACCTCACCCTACTCCACCTCACCCTACTCCACCTCACCCTACTCCACCTCACCCTATTCCACCTCACCCTACTCCACCTCACCCTACTCCACCTCACCCTACTCCACCTCACCCTACTCCAACCACCCTATTCCACCTCACCCTATTCCACCTCACCCTACTCCACCTCACCCTACTCCACCTCACCCTACTCCACCTCACCCTATTCCACCTCACCCTACTCCATCTCACCCTACTCCATCTCACCCTACTCCACCTCACCCTACTCCATCTCACCCTACTCCACCTCACCCTACTCCATCTCACCCTACTCCATCTCACCCTACTCCATCTCACCCTACTCCACCTCACCCTACTCCACCTCACCCTACTCCACCTCACCCTTCTCCACCTCACCCTACTCCATCTCACCCTACTCCACCTCACCCTACTCCACCTCACCCTACTCCACCTCACCCTACTCCACCTCACCCTACTCCACCTCACCCTACTCCACCTCACCCTACTCCACCTCACCCTACTCCACCTCACCCTACTCCACCTCTCCCTACTCCATCTCACCCTATTCCATCTCACCCTACTCCACCTCATCCTACTCCATCTCACCCTACTCCACCTCACCCTACTCCACCTCACCCTACTCCACCTCACCCTACTCCACCTCACCCTACTCCACCTCACCCTACTCCACCTCACCCTACTCCACCTCACCCTACTCCACCTCACCCTACTCCACCTCTCCCTACTCCATCTCACCCTATTCCATCTCACCCTACTCCACCTCATCCTACTCCAACTCACCCTATTCCACCTCACCCTACTCCACCTCACCCTACTCCACCTCACCCTACTCCATCTCACCCTACTCCATCTCACCCTACTCCACCTCACCCTACTCCACCTCATCTTACTCCATCTCACCCTACTCCATCTCACCCTACTCCATCTCACCCTACTCCATCTCACCCTTCTCCGTCTCACCCTACTCTACCTCACCCTACTCTACCTCACCCTACTCCATCTCACCCTACTCCATCTCACTCTACTCCATCTCACCCTACTCCATCTCACCCTACTCCACCTCACCCTATTCCGTCTCATCCTACTCCATCTCACCCTGCTCTACCTCACCCTACTCCACCTCACCCTACTCCACCTCACCCTACTCCATCTCACCCTACTCCATCTCACCCTACTCCACCACACCCTACTCCACCTCACCCTACTCCATCTCACCCTACTCCATCTCACCCTACTCCACCACACCCTACTCCACCTCACCCTACTCCATCTCACCCTACTCCATCTCAACCTACTCCATCTCAGCCTACTCCACCTCACCCTACTCCACCTCACCCTACTCCATCTCACCCTACTCCATCTCACCCTACTCCATCTTACCCTACTCCATCTCACCCTACTCCACCTCACCCTTCTCCATCTCACCCTACTCTACCTCACCCTACTCTACCTCACCCTACTCCATCTCACTCTACTCCATCTCACCCTATTCCACCTCACCCTATTCCACCTCACCCTACTCTACCTCACCCTACTCCACCTCACCCTATTCCACCTCACCCTACTCCACCTCACCCTATTCCACCTCACCCTACTCCACCTCACCCTATTCCACCTCACCCTACTCCACCTCACCCTATTCCACCGCACCCTACTCCACCTCACCCTACTCCACCTCACCCTATTCCACCTCACCCTACTCCACCTCACCCTACTCCACCTCACCCTATTCCACCTTACCCTACTCCACCTCACCCTGTTCCACCTCACCCTATTCCATCTCACCCTACTCTACCTCACCCTACTCTACCTCACCCTACTCCATCTCACCCTACTCCATCTCACCCTATTCCACCTCACCCTATTCCACCTCACCCTACTCCACCTCACCCTACTCCACCTCACCCTACTCCACCTCACCCTACTCTACCTCACCCTACTCTACCTCACCCTACTCCACCACACCCTACTCCATCTTACCCTACTCCATCTCACCCTACTCCATCTCAACCTACTCTATCTCACCCTACTCCACCACACCCTACTCTACCTCACCCTACTCCACCTCACCCTACTCCACCTCACCCTACTCCATCTCACCCTACTCCACCTCACCCTACTCTACCTCACCCTACTCCACCTCACCCTACTCCACCTCACCCTACTCTACCTCACCCTACTCCACCACACCCTACTCCACCTCACCCTACTCCACCACACCCTACTCTACCTCACCCTACTCCACCTCACCCTACTCCACCTCACCCTACTCTACCTCACCCTACTCCATCTCACCCTACTCCACCTCACCCTACTCTACCTCGCCATACTCCACCACACCCTACTTCATCTCACCCTACTCCACCACACCCTACTCTACCTCACCCTACTCCACCACACCCTACTCCATCTCACCCTACAAACCACACCTTACTCCATCTCACCCTACTCCACCTCACCCTACTCCACCTCACCCTACTCCATCTCACCCTACTCCACCTCACCCTTCTCCATCTCACCCTACTCCACCTCACCCTACTCCACCTCACCCTACTCCACCTCACCCTACTCCACCTCACCGTACTCCATCTCACCCTACTCCACCTCACCCTACTCCACCTCACCCTACTCCACCTAACCCTACTCCATCTCACCCTACTCCATCTCACCCTACTCCACCCTACTCCACCCCACCCTACTCCATCACACACTACTCCATCTCACCCTACTCTACCTCACCCTACTCCATCTCACCCTACCACACCTCACCCTACTCCACCTCACCCTACTCCACCTCACCCTACTCCACCTCACCCTACTCCACCTCACCCTACTCCACCTCACCCTACTCCACCACACCTTACTCCACCTCACCCTACTCCACCTCACCCTACTCCACCTCACCCTACTCCACCACACCCTACTCCACCTCACCCTACTCCATCTCACCCTACTCCATCTCACCCTACTCCACCTCAGCTGCCCGACCGCCAGCAAGAGAAAACAGGCCATGGTGCTGTGGAGTTTCTTCCAAGTAAAATATTGGCTTAAGTTCTGTAGATCAACTTCACAGAGGTTTAAAAAAAAACAGTGGGGACATAAATGAATCATCGAATGAAAAGAGGAGCGGGGGAAGTGCTGAAGATATAAGAGAATGAAGAGGATTTGAATCGAATAGGGTGTGGAATGGAAGAAAACTGAGTGTTAAAAGAAAAGACAATAAATTATCTTGATGGATGTATGGATAATCGTAAAGATAATGAGTGAAGTATTGTCTGGAATGACAAAGGACCAGAAATGTCTCCTGCCAAGCGGCGGAAACCGGATAGAGAGTTTGTCCTCATCGGCTCCTGGCTGTGATTTTTTTTGTCCATCTGTCTTTCCCCAACCGTCCCAAAAATAGATCAATTCTTGCTCCGTCGGCATAAAGGTTGCCATTTTGTTTTTTCCTAACTTATTTTGCTTATAAATTGGACCAGTGGTTGGGAGGATAATAGATATCTTATTGACTGGCTGGCTGGATGGATGGATGGATGGATGGGTAGATGGATTGATGGATGGACGGACAGGTGGATGGGTGAGTGGGTGGGTGGATGGATGAGCAATTGTTACACGGGGAAAGGTCAAGTATCACTTAATAAACCTGACTGCAGGATAGGAAGAGGTAGGAAATAGGAATGGTATTGCGAAGATAGAGAAGGGATAAGACTATTCATCCCACATCGTGTTTCACCGGTGGAAGATGGTGAAGGCACTGACTGTGTCAAGCTAGGCAATAGATACTGGGAGCAACTGTTTATAATGATGAGTTCCCTGCTGTAAACGTTGTAGTAACGCCGTCTTTCGTAAGTGTTCGCTAATCTTCCTTGGTGAAGCCTATGTCACCATTTCTGGTTGAAACTTGGATAAGGGCATAAATCCAATTTTGCATGTTATGTGTAATGATAAGCTTTCTCATCTTTTGATAACTGCCCTTTTATCTATGTCCGCGAGCCTGCGCTTGGCAAGTTCTAGGAAGACGGCCACATTCCACATAATTCACTATGTATTCAGCGCATCAGATTTTATACAAATTACTAGCTAGGTTTTTGTCATGGTGGCTTTTGTCCAGTGCCAGTGTTTCATTATATCTCGGGGCCGCGAAATAGGAAACCGGTTTATCTACATTGTTCCTGCGCTATCTCTAGTTTTACAGGAAGGAAGATATTGTAAGTCTCAGCTTCTCTACACCGAATTTGTTAGGCATTTTACGACGAAACTTTTTTACACGAACGGAGTTATGGTGGTATAATGTTGTTGAATGCTATTGAAACCTGTTATATTGGATTGTTGGACATGTCTCTGTCAGCTGTGGTGAGCTTGTGATCATTGACATCTGACGTGGGATAAGAGCCACCTTTGTCTGTTAGGCAGCAGAGCTGATTGTCACAATAAAATTGTATCCTGTCAAAGGTATTGGGAGAAAGCCTCAGGAGGAATATAGAGTGCTGGAGTAAGCAGATGAAATCGGTTTTAATTTTAAAAGTAACACTTCCTCAAACGATTTCTTTCTGTTCATCCCGAAAGTTCACATCGATTATCTTATTACAGTTTTATTGCACTACAGGTCTGAGATGTGGGCATATTTACTGGAAGTAATATTAATTTTTATCAAAAAAAAGGAAATTCGATTTTCTTGTTCATTAGTACAAAGTCTAGGTGAAGTGTTACAGATGTGCTGGAGACAAATAGCGCTGTGGGCCTGAGCTGTACTTTACTGGTCCATTGTTTTATTCAAGCAGTCAAATGCTGTACAAAACATAATCAATAAACTTGAACATCTAACATGCCATGCCAGCAGTGTCTCCAGTCCCGACACTCCCAGGCCTCATCCGTTGTAGCTGATCATGGCAGCAGCACCAGTGTTTCCGCCCTTGCTGTCAGGGTAATGCTTGGACATACGTGTCGTGCTTTCATCGGAATGAGGATGGGAGAATCGGATCGATATGTTGTGCTGGCTATGCCAGGAAAGCCTAAGCCACGACATCTTGCTTGAAAAATTAGTGATTAGCTCCCATCTCTTCTTGCTTTAGACCTCTCACACCGGGACTGGAGAGCATGCCCATACAGACGGAGTGCAGAGCGGCAAGGTTATTTTACGTGTAACACAGAATCAAGATTTTCATTTAAACATAAAGCAAAAAAAAACAAAAAAACTCTATTCTTCTTGTTGTACGGGTTTGCTGAATTCCACAGTAGATATTATATGAATTCAAGTCCCCCGTATCTGAAGGTTTTCATCAGGGTCATCTTTTTAGCGTTGAGCTGAAGAAATGTTGCATTAGTGGCATTCAGTGGCTGCAGGCAAGAGCTGGCCATTGCCACTTTCTGATGTGGGTTGATGAGGTATTGGTGCCCGGGGATGTCTGCTCATGGCTAGGGTAAGACTTGAAGTAGGTTTGAGTTCTCCTATTACTGGTCATCAGAACAGAGAGGAGCACACTTGTGTGTCTCTGAACTCTTCTGATAAGGTGAAATGGACAGTCTGGGTCAAGGAAAAGTGAGTCTCCGGTCATTTGTCCGCGTAGCAGAAAAGAAACTGAACCCAGTCGTTTGTTGTCATCATTGGCATCGTTTCGTTGTTGGTGGTATTAGTGATGGTGACAATGATGATGGACGAGATGATGTCGTTGTTAATCGCTCTCCTACTGAAACTGTCCCCTTGTCTTGACTGTGTTGGACGGACAAGGAAACCATCGAATTTGACATCTGAAATACTGGATACATTTTAGTGTCAGCATTTAGTGTTTTGGTGTGCAGCCGTAGGTTATGTTCCACAAACATGAAAATGGGTGGAATCCCCCCCCCCCCCCCCCCCAAAAACGACTTGAAAAATTCGATTTTTTTTTAAATTCAGGGTCGTCTTTGTCCCCTTTGGCCTGTCAAGAGAAATGAAACTGGAGTGCGGCGCCTACTTCTTAAGTAATAATAATAATAATAATGGATGGCATTTATATAGCGCATATCCATTACAAAAATGCTCTATGCGCTTTACAGAAACATGTAAAAAAATACATGGGTAAACTCACACACACAACCCACATTGATACACACATAATAATAATAATAATAGATAGCTTTTACATAGACTAGAAACTCTCATACAAATGACATTTTAACATCCTTTTAAACTGTGACAATACTTGCGAACTGCGGACATCTAAAGGAATCTCATTCCACACCCTGGGCCCAACATGGCTGAAGTAGTCGCATGGGACAAGAACAAAAAATAGGTTTTGTGTGCCAACACAAACAGGTTTTTTGACATGTCCAATCTTTACCTTTAGGTCGAGGTTAGCATTTTGTTTTCTGCCAGTTCACCTTGTGTACATTTTAAGGTTCTCACACTTTTCTTGTTCGCGCACTTTCCTTTGCTTGTTATCTCTTCTCTTGCAGGGATGGCGACATGGATACTGAGCTGTGGGTCATTCCATTCAACCTTTTTCTCTTTTTTTTTTTTAGAAAGACAAAATATGCATTCCTGAGACATAAGTGATGGTGCCATTTTGATGTTAACTTTCATAGACTGGACAATTAAATACATCATGTGTTCACACAAATAATTGCATGCCATAGGAAATTATGCACATCGTGAACATTGTGGCATACATTCGCTGAAATGTCTTATGGCACCAAAAAAAAAAAAAAACTCGCTGGGAAAAAGATAGATTTCGACATGGCTTATGAAGATATTCAATACTTCAGTAACATACTCTGAGCTACGACTGTGTGGTGACCTCTTTAATTTACTCTCAGTAGCCTTGGAGACAAAAAAAAAACAACTTCTTAATGATATACATGTAGCATAATTACATCATGTCTCATTTTCGTTCATTTTCTTTCCATTTGTCAGTCCCCCTTTCCTGCTATATCCGCTGCAAGTTACAGTGTGATCTCTCTCTCTCTCTCTCTCTATCTATCTATCTATCTATCTATCTATCTATCTATCTATCTATCAATCTATCTATCTATCTATCTATCTATCTATCTATCTATCAATCTATCTATCTATCTATCTATCTATCTATCTATCTATCTATCTATCTATCAAATCTATCTATCTATCTATCTATCTATCTATCTATCTATCTATCTATCTATCTATCTATCTATCTCTCTCTCTCTCTATCTATCTATCTATCTATCTATCTATCTATCTATCTATCTATCTATCTATCTATCTATCTATCTATCTATCTATCTATCTATCTCTCTCTCTATCTATCTATCAATCTATCTATCTATCTATCTATCTATCTATCTATCTATCTATCTATCTATCTATCTATCTATCTATCTATCTATCTATCTATCTATCTCTCTATCTATCTATCTATCTATCTATCTATCTAGCTATCTATCTCTCTCTCTCTCTATCTATCAATCTATCTATCTATCTATCTATCTATCTATCTATCTATCTATCTATCTATCTATCTATCTATCTATCTATCTATCTATATATCTATCTATCTATCTATCTATCTATCTATCTATCAATAATAATAATAATAATAATAATGTATAGCATTTATATAGCGCATATCCATTTAAAATGCTCTATGCGCTTTACAGAAACAACATGTCAACCACAGAGCAGAATGGAGCTGCCTGCGAAGCGCTCAACATACTGCACTGCTTCTTTCTCTCTCCCTGTCTCGCTCACTCTCTCTCTCTATCTCAGAGCAAATTGTAACGCAGCCTGTTAGGCGCAGTTCACAACTCACAACAGTTCACAACTCACAGCAGTTCACAACTCACATCAGTTCACACAACACACAACTCAAATAATATTTGAATATTTATTAATAACAATATATATTTAATAATGAATAATAAATTCTGGCGGGGGGGGGGGAGGGGGGATGATATGGATAAATTTTAATCTATTAATTTCAATTTTCAATTTTGCCCGGGCAGCGGCCTTTCGACCTGCTCTTTACGATTTCCAACTGCCAAGGTATCTTTAACGTGCGCAACGTGCACACGGGCCCTCCGAATTTTTTCGTCCTTACCCGAGAAGACTAGGTACTCGATCCTACACCCCAATAGGACCAGGGACTTGAAAATATGAGAAAAATCCAATTTCCAACATGCCTTCACTGTCTTGGCATGAGAGGCGAGCATCTTGCCTCTAGACCACCTTGTCCCCTATCTATCTATCTATCTATCTGTCTATCTATATATCTATCTATCACATCACACCATTTCTCGTCATAATTTTATTATACCATTATTTTCCCATCTACACCCTTCCCTGCCCCCTACCCCAAATCTACGTGTCTCTCTGCCTGTCTTATCCCTCGATATTTCCGAGGCGTTGATTGTGAATCTGTTTGATGTCTTAATTAACGACATTTTTCCCATTTTTTTCTCGTTTCAGGTTAGTTTAGATTCTCGGGTTCGAGAAGTTATAAATAGGAACATGGTTGAACCTACGCCGCACACCTTCGACGAAGCACAACTCCAAATTTGGACATTAATGCATCGAGACTCATACCCTCGATTTCTCAATTCACAAGTGTATAAAAGACTTTTGCAGCAATTGTCATGAAAGAGGATAATTCAACACGGAGTGCACTAATATAGAATTAATTACTCATGTTTTTAAAAGAAATGAATCAACTCTTACGAAGACTGACCGCGAACATGAATGGATGTAAAGAATGAAAGAGAAAGAAGAGATGAGAGAGGAGAGACGGAGGAGGGAGAGACTGTATGTCTAGAATATTCGAAACTTTGGAATTCTCGTCTCAAACGTCGAGTGCTCCGGCAGCCAGCACATTCCAGGTACACAGTTGTGCAGCATCAAACCTTCCTCCTTTCAGAGGCACGGAAACAGAAAGAGGTGCCAGTCTTGAATATAGAGAGACTGTTCACTTAACAACCATTTCACCGACACTTCTGTGTACTTTGCTGTCACAGGCTTCGAATGTTGTGCAGTAAAGATGACAGCAAGTTCCAGACAGCAGTTTATCACAGCAGCTGGTCTTAGAGGATGATGTTCAATGATTCTTCATGCTAACACTTTTCTGATGATTATGTAGATATGTGTCTCGTTGGCATGATAGCCTTTGCGGAACTGATGTGGACATCACTTTTCAATCATACACCAATTTGTATATTAGTATTTATTGTTGATAACCTTGAAATAACAGCATATTGTCACTTAGATATCTAGTTTCATGAAAACCTTACTTCGCTCGACATAGACAAAATTGGGAGGATGACATTGAAAGTATTACTAAATGTGACTGATGGCTTCATCCGTGTGAAATAATCATGATGTAGAATCCTGGCTAACAACTCATCTTGCTCTAACATAAATTGCCTATCTCAGGTTCATAGTCGATGAAGGAAGAAAGCTTGAAGAAAGCCCTGTTCGCCCACCAGACATTCATTGATCGCGCCCCGCTTGGATGTTTGGCTGGCTCAGACATTCAAAGAGATGTGGATTAAGACAGCAGATGAATGCATTCACCTGAATCACTTAACATCATCATCTTTTCGAGATCTTGGTGGTGGCAAGATCTACGGCAAACACATTACATTTTGGAGGAATTCCGTGGCTGGTGATGTGCATACATTTCAAAATCGTTCATTTACGTGCACAGCAGGAAAGTGGAAGGATATCCCGAGTTTTCGAGGGGGAAAAAATGAGGAACTCTTTTGTATTTTTCCTAGTGGTCGTAGTTTTGTAAAATTCATTTCATAATTAGTACTTAGCTTTAGAGAAATACTTAAGATGGCAGATTCATCCGTTCAGCGGAGGACAACACTTTCGATCACTGGCGGGACAAACAGTTCAAATTTGTTGTTACATGAACAAGAATTGTTTCACTTGGTATTTCTAAGTGAACCTGAAACGTAATTGGATGAACCTTGACTGGAATATGGAAAACAGTTCAAGTAATGGACTTCTGTAACTGGATTTCATCTCTCAGTTAAGCACGCCGCTATGATTCAAGTGTGACCAGGAAATCCCATAGTTATCATTTCCATAAAAGTGATACTGCAGACTTCGTTGAATGTCACGGAGGCGTCGTTTTGCACCCACAACGAACTACTTGTCGTCATCGAGAGCAGTATCAAGATCACCTTAGAGAAAAAAAATACAAGCATACAACACAGAAGCTGGGAATCCATCACCGAGTAAACTATGCCAGCACCAACCATATCCAAGAACTTTACATGCACCCGCCCTCTTCTCTATTTTCCTCTCCTTCATTCTCCCTCTCAACTCTCAACATGTAAAAGGAAAAGATAGCATTGTATCTGTGATGTGAAGGCACTCACGCCGTATCATGCACCCATCAAGGCGTTGTCCGTTGGATGACGTGCTCAAATGACTTGAACAGTTCGGGGACTTTTGTTCTGTTGCAGTCTTACGGACTTGAAATGGCTTTGTGGTTTGACAGAGGAACGGGAAGGAAATGTCCGCTCAAATTACGAGACTGAATGTTTTTCCCCATTACCACCGCTCACCTGGAGCGATTATTTCACGTGCGCTCGAAGTGTAATAACTAGATCGGCTGTGTCTCTTCTCTCCAGTGATTCTTTGTGATTGACTGTCTGAGCATCTTCAATGTGACCAGAAGACAAAACTCACACAAAATGTTCGTTGTTGTTGTTTGTGTTGTTTAAAACATGTATGTGCGAATAAACTTCCACATGATCAGTTATCATCATAATGAATGATTATTTTCGTATCATCATTACTGTTGTTGCTTATCCATTATATCAGAAGAGAAAAACTATTTATTTTGTATATTCTAGTTTAATTATTGCAGGAGAATGTACCATTCCTCCTCATTTCTCTGTGACCGATTAGCTCTCATCATTATTTTGGAAAAGGTCAGCTTGACCACTGACTTTTCATTTGATTTCCTTAATTTCTTGGTTATGTTTCATTTTGTTACATGGTTGTATATATTACAGTCTGCGTGTATATGTAGCATACTTTTAGTTGTAAATGTTAGGTATACATGTCTCTAACTATTGTATAAAGACTATCAATATTATCTATTGTAAATTACAACTTTATACTTCACACGTGAAAGGACATGAAGTATGTGTTGGTTGACTACACGCCACGGGTGCACGCAGGACCTCAGTGGTTTGGACGTGAATGCTGCAAGGAGTTTTTGTCTTTTTGCTAAAACTTTGAAAATCATGAAAACGTTGTTTTTGCCATTGACGGTTGGGTGCGGAGACACACAGAAGATGTCGTGGGAGGAGCAAATCTGAGGCCACGGGGGATGGATTAGGTACGACCTGGGTGTACATCCCATGTGTATATAATCAGGCGCCATTGTGTCATGATTTGCAGAGAATCACTGCTCCAGGGAGATGTATCGCAAATGAAGGGCACCATGTCAGGGAAGATGTTAAATTCACCTTGGTTTATGTGTCCTCAAATGTCTATGCTGAATATCAACTACCGTTGTTCGAAATAATTATGGCGTACAGAGATGTGGTGTCCAGAAGTGTGAAGTTTGTGGTATGCGTCTGGTCCCGTGGTTTTGCATGGCCACTTCAGTGGATGTCCAGGAGGTGTTTGGTTGGTCGACCTCTGACCTCGGTGTCCGTGTGTATGTCCCTTGTCAAGTGTGCATACAGCCAGTGTTGACGTGACGTGCTCGGGAACAAACGTTGACCTCTGATGTTTATGCGGTCTTTGACTAATGACTGGATCATTGGCTACACTAGCCCGGCGTATGTACCGACACGTGTGTGACTCACTCAAGTTTTCTGTGATCATATTCCGATGTTCTATCTGGTATGATGAATTGTGTCAGGAATAAAAACTGTATAGTGCAACGATTTTATTCATCATCACTAAATAAAATTTGTTCCTTTTGCTTGAAGTTCATTTTCAATCCGCACTTCATCGTGTTTTAGTTATTTTACTGATTCGACCAACGTTTTATAATTAAATTATTCACTTATAGTTCACTCACTTCATCAGATCATTCACATTTTAGTTCAAATTTGTGGTTTTGTATATTTTATTCTTGTCATTAGTGAGGTGCATAATAATTATAGTAAAATGGACACAGCAGAACATGTATTTCACTGATAATGTGAAACTTTTTAAAATTTTCTTTCCCCTTGAATTTTTGCTTGTTGGATTTTCAGAGAACAAAGTCGGCTAATTAGCTTTACTCATTTTGCGTAAGTTGGGACAGTGAGCATCATTTGTTATTTTCATGCCCGCTCGAAATTGTTCAGTTAATGAGCACAGTTGTCGCTGACCCATAAACTGACATGGGCTCAGGCAAAAGTTCAAGACTATCTGCATTTGAAACCATCAGATAACTCATTCTTTTCGTTAGCTTTGTTCGTGTTCATTTGATTAGCCTTTGTTGCTAGTTGAGAATGGCAAAGAAAGGAGTATGGGGGCAGAGGGTACAATTTTGGGGGGGGGGGGGGGAGGGCGGAGGGCAGTGAGGCCTCCCCTTACAGATCACTATTTTTACAGATCATGGTTTTGCGGAAGAAAGAGTGCACAGAGACCAAGAATCCAATACACCAAGCCCAACACAAATCAGCGTCCATCTGAGGATGGTTCTTAGTAAACAGATCAGACCACAGAGCCCATTGCAAAGACTGATACTCAACAAGTGATAATTAAGTCATCTCAGTGTCATGTAAATTTATGTTAATTTAAGCCTGTCACCAGCCAGTTACCTGAGGCCGATTGCATCAACCAGCCATTTATTTCATCTTGGCGGTAAGGCATGATAGTAGCTATTATCTCAAAGGTGATACCGTTCTAATCTGTGATATATTATATATAATTATAAATACACAATATATTTTATACATCTAGCCATTTGACCGTTTGCAATGGTGCTCATGCTCACCTGAGCCTAACCTTATGTTAGACAGTTTGGGCGATGACACACCTAGCACTGATCCTTTACAGTGAAACATTCTGGCCCAATTATGAGTTAGGCTACACTTACTGTGCTGATTATCGTACGGATTTGCCAACAGCCACACTGATATGAACAGTCACGAAAATGTCTGATGGACTCAGATGCAGACAACAAATTAGTGATGCCCATTTAGTATGGTCACCTAACCAAAGTACACTAACACTTCTGTGATGCTTGTATTGTCCTAATTTATTTATATGTGTATTTTAATATATGAAATTTATTTAGATATATATCTAAATCAAAATTAATTGGAAGTTTCTATTCTCAGATTAGTAATCGTTAAATCAATATTTTGACACAGAAAAATTAAAATCAACTGGAGTATTTAAAGTTATGCTTTTAAAAAATGCAAAACAAATCGTTGGTTGGAATTCCGTCCAATCAGTGTGACTTTTTGGTCGCCAAAAAATGAAATCTCAAATTGATATTTACTGGTTCTACAACCGTGAAAATACAAAGCTGAAAATGTATAAGTCTCTCTTTCAAAAATCAGTGACGTTTTTCTTTTATTCTGTCACATAAGACTGAGTTCAGAAGTAAGATATAAATGGTTCATCAAATAGAACTGCAGAGATGCCATGAGATGCCACTCGAGAAACGTTTAACTGAAATGCATAGGAGAGGATTTCATGTGAGAGATCAGTAATCTCTGCTGTTTGTCTGCTCAGAACTCCTGCTGGTGATTCGGTTCATACAGTCATTTAAACTAAAGACGTTTAACGGACAAATGAGAGCCAAAGTTTATTGCCAATATCGGGTTAAAGTAATTCATGCCGGTTAGTGATTTCTGGCAATTTCTGTTGGTTTGTTTTAGTTACGTGACCCAAAATTGTGATGCTGGCCGCACGGCGGCTGAGCATGGACACTTGCCCATAATTTGTTTTTTTCTTTTTGGCACGGCGGCTGAACATGGGCACCGGCAAATACATACATGTACTCGTTGTAATCGAAAAAGAAGAACTGACACTTCTAAGAGAATGAAACATGTGGCCCTGGTTGGAACTTCCAACGAAAGGCGAAATAGACTTCTAAATTTGCTACGAGCACAAGGTTCTGTGACGCCAAGTGAAACAGCCCAATAACGGGAAATGTTAAACATCAGCACTGCGAGATTTTCCGGTTTGAACTTAACAGAAAGAGATCACAAACAAGAAATGCATGAATTACACATCAGTAGGTTGTAATGATGTAGGAATGCTTAGTATCAGTCATTCATATTTATATTTACATTCCGTGTCAGAAAATATCATACAAGGATAACTCAGTGGACGGGTAAGCTGGGAACATTCTTACTAATTTAGTTATTAAAGTGTGGTGATTAATCAGAATGTGGAAATTTTGGAAGACCAACGTAGGTACATGTAGAATGAAAAATGAAAGGAACAAAAAAAAAAAAAACTATCTCGGTAACCCTGACTCATCTGGTTACAAACCACGGCTCATTGATAAACGTTGTAATCATGCATGAACGATGAAATCGTCCTGAACGCAACATGCTCATATTATGTTCTTGATGGCAATTTTTGTTAGCTAAAGAATGTTCAGTATTCATTTCCGGGTTAGCAATACTTGGTTGAATCTCTTTAACTTCTCAGCTGTCCGTTTCAGACACAGTGACATGTCATACTTCATTGTTGTGGGCGAGCGCTGTTTACTGTGAACGTTCTATGATTGAGAAGTGGATCATCTGTTTATCTGGTCACATTACTTAAATCACATGTATGAATCAGAGAGTTCGTTTCACAGTCAAGCAGCGTAAGAAAATAAGTTAAAGTCAAGAAAAGTCAGTGAAATTCTCATTAGTAAGATTTAATACTTAAATATTTTTTGTTATTGTTCTTTTAATTTGTTGCACATAACGGTACTGTAAATTCCAGAGTTTCAGGCAGGAATTAATAGCATAACCAGATGCATTGAACGTGACTAAGTGTAGATTTCTCTAGCGTGTAAACCCAATATAACTGGGGAAACTTTATGCTGACATTTAACTTAGAATTAGAAATTTTAAGATTATAAAAATTGTGTGACGAAATCCAATATGGCCGCCGTTACCATGGCAAAGGAAAGTGAAATTTCAAAATCCATGCAATAAAATACACCAAGTTAACAGTTATCATGCTAGTATACTCAGAAAAGTCCAAATAAGAAATTTTGTTCTGGCACCAGGACGCCGCCTTAAGAAAGGGTTAGGAGCTTACAAGTTCTTTACCGTGTCCTTACATGGCGTCACAATGACAAATACAAAAATCACATGCTAGACTGTAAAGGGTTGCATTTCTGAACAGATAATACAGCAACAATTTATTGTAGCAACTAAGATGTGACAAAATGAGACTGTCTGAAATTATACTGTCTAGTCACTTTCATTACAACTTTCAGACTTAGCCATAATCGTGTATCCAGTAACAAACCATTTCCCCATGCTAACTTAAGGCATAGAATTGTATCCTAACAGTGATACCCAGGACCATTCCTATAATGTGGTGGCCGGGGGAGGGGGGGGGAGAACTATTATAATTTCTTCGTTTATGAAAGTTCAGTGAGTTCCTGGAAACTGTTCTCCCCTCAGGAATTCTCCACTGTGTACAGGAATAATTAATTTTATAACATGAAATGAGGGACTCAAAACAAGGGCACGGTTGCACTGGAATTAAATGGGTGGTAATTTTATTGTCTGTGGGGGCGGATATGTTACCCCTTCCTTCTGTACAGAAGAAATAAGTAAAGCTCCCCAAACGGAAGTGAGGAAGATGGTTGGGAGGCCGAGGCAGCTTTGCTAACCTGCCAGGAGATGTAATGTTTCATAGATGTAATTTTTGTGATATTTGTATTGCTTAGTTTTGATATTAGGCCAAGACTTCTATTATTAATGAATAAAGACAGCAGTCATTGTGGGTATTTATAAGGCATGGCATCCATTCGGTCTTTTCTTTTGAACACATTAGTAATAACGTGTGATTCGCTCATCATGAATTACAGCTTCAATTTTACCCCCTATGAACTTACGAGACAGATACAATTTCGTTGTCTGTAACTCATCATTAACATGTTTGAAGCTGCTCATTTATAGTGGCACTAGAGTACCCAGATATCAGAATCTTGTTTTTTTGTTATTCTCTCTTGTGGAAGTAAAAATAAGCGAGTTTACGACTTACAAATATGATGGGTTGGCTCGTAATCAAATACCTGTTTCCTGATTGAAAAAAAAAAACAAAAAACATCTACAACACTGTATTTCACTGAAACAAGGAGTAATGCCATTCACCTATCTAACACTTTTAACAATTGGACAATTAGTTTCCTATTTTAATATTTATGTGAATGTGTAAAATCAAGAACATGTGACAAATGACATACAATCGGTCTTCAGTTTCGAGAGAATCCAGTAATTTTAGTATCACGATTTGCTAGTGACATTTGTCAATGCTGTTTGTGATAGTCTTTGAAGTAAAACAAAAGGGCATTTTGTGGGCGGAGTTATGAGTGGTGGACAGGATATACATGTAATACATGTCTGTATACCAGCGGGTACTTGATAAAGTTTAGTAAATCCAACAATAAAAAGATTAAATGATATAGAGGGTAAAAAAAAGAAGCTCCTGTCAGCTTTGGAAAGACAACAGAAGTGATCACAAGATTTCTCGTGTGCTGGAAAACTTCATACAATAATTGTGAATCCTATTGTTTATAGATTTCCCCTGGATTTATTACATTTGGAATGACGGGCATCATTCGGGAATATTTCCAGGTATTTGCTTCTTTGAGGCAATGATTTTGCATCCTAATGAGCCAAGCCTTTGTTGTTTATTGCTGCTTCTCTCTTTATGGGGAGTTTAGGACCTTCTGTAGAAGTTATTAGGATGAGTTTCTTCTATTTACTGATAGTTAGTTTTTCATCCCAACATTATGTTCATCACCAGCACGGTATGACAGCCATACGCATTGTATTTATATATATGTCAATTGGATGAACTACAATATTATGTTTAGAGTTCACGCTAACTTTTGTTAAATTTGATGTAAAAATGTTACTTTGAATGGCACCTTCAATACTTGATCCTATTGGTGATGTAATGGATAGCTCACAAAGCCCTTTCCATTGTCTTGTACGGGTTAAATCACATTAAACTACCAATGCTTAGGTTACTAGTGAGTCTTAACGGATTGTGTGCGTGAGTAGAGAGTGTCTCTAATTCTGTTGCGAAAAAATATCTCGTGAATATTATTGGTATTTTATATTTTATATGTTATGAAAATGTACGTGTTATAAATGTAGGTAATCACACAAATAATGAATAATGAATAGAAATGTTTTTTTCTTATATAATCTTTCCTTCTCTAGCCAACATTTCTTATCACAGTCCATTGCTTCACTGAAATACCACCTGTCTGATCCTCATTATATCATTCACAATGATATTTAGAAGGAGGGCTGACCTCATGACAACCGTGTGATAGACTATTTAACATGCATACGAGTGTCACTGAAGCACGAATGACCATAAATGTTGAATGGATCGTTGATTTTGCTCATTTCCCTGAAAATTCTAACGAACAGATTATGTCCTTTTTATATATATTGTGCTGGTATAATTATCATTTTTTTCCCTCAGATTTTGTTCTTAAGTTTAAATGTTGTAAATGATAAATGTCTGATACGTTGATTATAAAAGCATGAACAGCAGTGTGACTGAGGAAGAGATCAAATATAATGACCATTGATTCTTTTCCTGTTAAATGTGTGCCAAAGAGATGTAGCAATTTGGCCGAAAGTACTCTATTCCCTTCTCTCTAAACTATTTCAATAATGTACACACTTTAATGACAATGTTATAAAACTGTGCTAAATAGAATCCATGTCAGGCAAACCCAAATGATGTGCTGTGCGATAGGAAAACAGTATAACAAGATGGATGAGTCATGAAATATACAAAATATATAAAGAAGGAAATGCCTTGGGATTCCATTAACCGAGATTTCCAGCACAAAATTAATCAAATTTTCAAAATATCGTTGTTTCCTTTAACTGTTGACATGTACTATGTACGTTAGTTCAGATATATGCCTGAACTTCGCTTGTATCGGCTAGAAATGTTTGATTTGCTAAAGTGGACCTGACATTTTGTATCCATCACCTCACATCGTGGCTGGAGTAGAAAGGCGTAAAACGAGCTACGATCGTAGGAAACAGCCCTTTTTTTCATGTAACTTACTCTAAACTTTCGTGGGGTCGAAATGGAAACAATTTCCAGTCTCTGCATCTGTCAATATTATTTCATAAACAAGTTTAGAATGTGGTATCGTACGTAACGTTTCTAATATCTCGTGTAGGGTATTTCATTTTAAACTTCATGCAGTTGTTTCAAAATCATAACAATGAAAGAAAGTATACTAGTAATGATTTCTTTTGAACTCCCGATAGCCTATTAATATTAGGAACAACATTACCTGTTAGCCAACGCGCCATTACACAAATCAAAAGTTTCATTTATAAAGTAGTGTAACACTTTAATGTACTATCTGGACAAGTAAAGTCAGTGGGCTCTGTGATGAATTTCATCAGCAGTGAAATATTGTTAATAGAATATTGTACCAACTGTCTCTATTACCTTTTATTAAAATAAAATCCAGAAATTGCTTGTCAGATTACCCGGTAACGTTCGCCGAGTTCATAATTGCCGATAGATGCATCTAATATTTAGACACCGCTGGTTCTTAATGTCGACTGCGTTATTCTTCCTCGTCTAACTTTTACGAATTCACTTCGAACCTCCAGAACATAAAAAGCAGCATAAACCCATCTATTTCACAGGTTAAATGCACTAGTTGAAGAACAATGCCAGTCGAAAGGCTTCCAAAGTATCGTAACTACTTAGAACTAAGACTTGAATTGACACAACTTTCCGTCACGCTCTCAGTCACTAGTGACTCAGTATTTCGACCTACGTAACAACACTGTTCTAGGGTGGATCTGGGATATTTCTAGGCTTTCTTTACGGTATTCTTACAGGTGCAAGGTGATGTTGAAGATGAACAATTTTTCTTTCCAGAAAGCACACCGTAATAAATGAAAAGTGCGTGATTGGTTCGATTTGAAAGAAGAAAGAAACCATCCTGCGCTATGGGAGTTTTCAGTTGCCAGTTAGGTATTTCACTTTTCGGGTGCCCATTTCTTTTTGTAACAATTATCAAGCTTAAAAATATTCCACCCAGGCGCGTGCAAAGCTGATAATAGGCCCAGGCCAGATGCAAAATGTAGGCCGCATGTCAAGTCCATGAAGATATTAAGTATTTTTGTTTTAATCTTTTACGAATCTTCTTCAAAATACAATTTTGCGCTCAAAGATCCCCCCGTCTCTCTTTACAAAATCAACATACTTTACCAAATCAGCCTGCCCCCTTTTGCCTCTACCAGTGGGCTATGCCCCCCCTCCCCCCCCCCCCCCCCGCCCCCAAAAAACCTGTAGGGCAACAGACCCGCAGAAAATTAATTACATTTTGACGTGAAAACTAACATGAAGACTTGTGAAACACATAATAAGTGATAGAAATGAATACAAACTAGTTCACAAAATAAATGTGTAATCGAGAGAGTGTATGCTGCCTATGTTTAAATGGAATATTACACTTGAGTCCAAGTTGTACACGCTGTGATGGACACAAAAACTTTTGAAAAGAAATCGTCAGTGGAAGGGAGGTTACTTGTATTTTAATGCTGATTTTTTTCCTTTTCTGATCCAAGGGACATAACTTTAGCTTTGGCGTAAGTAAGCCTGATCTTTACTGATTTAGTTCCCCTGAATGTTTATTTTTCACATTTCTTCTTCTCTCTCTCTCTCTCTCTCTCTCTCTCTCTTCTCTTCTGTTTCTCTCTCTCTTCTCTGTCTCTCTCTCTCTCTCTCTCTCTCTCTCTCTCTCTCTCTCTCTCTCTCTCTCTCTCTCTCTCTCTCTCTCTCTCTCTCTCTCTCTCTGTATAGTTCGTACTAGTTCGTATAATTTTCTAAAAAATTATTTATTATCTGGAAACTCTGAACTATGTGATGTATAACTTAATCTGTGTCACTTTTCAACATATCACACATTGAAGAATGAATGCAATTTTGTACACCTGAATATCTGTCAGCATTTTGTGTTTCATCCTTCTTTGATTTCTTTGTTCCTTTGTTTTGTTACTTTCTGAATCTCATTTTAAATGATCTGATAGGTACAGGCAGGAGAGCGGCATGACAAAAAGGTTATTGTTTTCTTATGGTCATTGCAAACCTTTAAGATAAATGAACGAGAGATGCCTGGTAGTTCAAGACAAATATGCTAAATGGAAATTTGGCATTTTACGTAGGAAATGTCTCCCATCGTACTGAAAACAAAAAAAGGAGCCATCTGTAAAGTATGTATATGCTCATAAGCAAGGACTTTGCCTCCAGCATATTATGAAAAGCGTACATGGGAGGAGGGGGAATAGAGGGAGTTCTCGGGAGTGCACCAGTTTTCAAACATAAAGGTCCTATCATTGACATTCAACATTTTAATGGCCCTACGCTCATAGTCATACATGGAGAAACAGGAATTGAGGTCAAGCTTGTGAAATGCATACCTGTGGGGAGTGGGGGTCAAAAATTGCCAAAATTGTAAATAAGGTACTTTATGGGTGGCTCCAAATAATTCTGTCTTTGTTGCTTTACCGGGTAACAAGAACTTACTTCACTCACTATGTGGATTACTATAATAAATACCTAAGAAATTTAGATAATTATTTTCAATTTTACGTATGTTATCTTGTTGCTGTTTTTCTTTAAGGATTTGGGTTTTATTTTTAAAGTTTTTTTGCATTGTAGATCAGTTTTATCAGGCAATGTCTCCCACACTGACTCTCTGAGTCTCTTTGCTCTGATGATAAAATGTTATAAATGCTAATGTTTAGAGAAGATAATCATGATTCAACTTATTTCATAAACCGACCAAAGTCCCATGGATTCAATATTATATGCAATGTGCATGGCAGTTTACGTGCTACGGGCAGGAAACCTGTAGTTCTAGAAAGATAAATTGCATTGTTATGCCATATTGATGAAGGACAACCTACAGTTGAACTGTTCAAACATGAGCAAATGTTTACATGCTTTGGGTGTCTAGAAAGATTTGAACCTCTGAATCTTTATTTAGTTTTACAACTTCAGCATACATTTGCCTACCACTTTGAAAGTTTGGTCTCAGATTAGTTTTACAAAACAGAGAAGCAAAACCTGTTTGGACATGAGAATTTACTTAGCAGTCCAATTCAAGCGATCTCATTAATTAGACAGCCCTGACGTGAAACGTTTTCGAAATGAAGTTGTCTGTCAGCTGTGGTTTCATGGGACATTTTCAGATGCAGTGGTATGGCTAAGGTATGCCAGGGGGTACCACCGAACAGTTTCTAAATTTAAAATCAGACAAGCCATCCTTGAATAGTTAGAAATAATCTAAAGAAGCTGTAATCATCATTTTCATGCAGTGCCATCATTTCTTAATTAAAAAACTAAAGAGCTTGACTGTATTTTTTAGTCATAAAATATGGGTTTTATATTAGAAAAGGGTGGGGGGGGGCAGTTTCATTACTTGTGGTTGATATTGTAGCACTCAGAAAGCCCCTTCTAGAAAGAATGAACACTTGGCACATTTTTTCACACTATTGCACAGGCCCTATCATTTGGCTACATGACTTGTATTTCAGGACAGAAAGGGTTAACCGAGAATTTTCTCACTCTGTGGCTCAGGATATAATTTTTTACAGGCCTGAAAGGGTTAGGTTAGAATTCCCTGACTGTGCAGCTCAACTTAAAGGTTTAAGATCTTTTTTTCCTCCACGAGAAAGGTAAACGGCTGAAAATGTCACTGTCTCTTAGCATAGCTATGTTTATACGGAACTCTCTGAGGACCCGATGTAGGTGGACAGATCTATGATAAATTGTTCTGGGGTACTCTGTGTTGAACTAGCATAGTTTCTCAGAGAGAGAGGGGGAGGGTAAGTTATCACCCGCATACGAAAAGCTACATGGGATGGGGGGGGGGGGGGCAGGGGGTGTGGGTGTAGCATATGCACGCTTTTTAATTAGGCAATGAACTAAAATGTTTAGTTATTGTTACTTCAATGAAAATATGACATTTTTTTTGTGTCTCAACGAAAAAAAAAATATAAAAATGAATAAATAAGTAAATAAACAAACAAATAGATAAATAATAAAGTGAGTAAATAATGTTGCAGACTGAATTTTGCCCCAAAATGGATGTATTCATGTAGTTTATCATCAAAGTTGAGGCAGGACCCAAAGTTTCATAGTTTTTGGTCGGTAGTCAGGAAGTTTCAAGAGCTTATATGTTCGCCGTCTAGTTCCATTACATATGTTATCGAATATAGGCTGTGTAGCCCATGAAACGATCGAACAGTCGGTGCCAAATGCCACATAAAGGTTTCGAACATCAAGATGATATCATGAACATCAACCATTGTAATGGCTGCGGGCTCGTACATAGGTGAAGCCAAGTTCATGAAAAACGTAACTGGGGGGGGGGGGGGGGGGGGGAGGGAGGAGGAGGATCAAAAATGGCCAAAACTGGGCGTACGCAGTTCGTTCCCTTAGAATGGCAAGGTTCTGACCCCTTTCCGTCAACTTTTCAGAAATCGAGGATTGAACTTTTGTATTGTCATAGCTTTTAGAGCAAAGAATTTTTTAATCTTTTCAGTAATACTGTTCTTACAAATTACACACCAAATCTCTTTGATACTTTGACACACAATGGAGATGGCCTGTAGAAGCAGTGTATAGTGTGTAACTCAGTTCAGCCAAAAAAGTGTAGATAGAACCGTGTCATTCTAATGGGACGACTTTGTAGATGAACCTATATTTACGTTCTGACATTGAGACTGATTGGTAAAGAGGTTGTAAAACTGGACTTACTCTTATAAAACGAATGCTTTGGTGGGTAAGGAAAAACAAAAGAAAGAAAAACATGTAACGCACTGAATACTCTGAAGAAAGAGGCATTCCATCAGGTTTGGAAACTGGCAATTGTTAATTAATTTTGATTTAGTTCATGTTGATTTACTTGTTGATTTATTTGTTTGTTTTACCAATGTGTGTTTAGATTTAGGTTCGGTTTTTCACACTAAATCAAAATTCTGGACTCGAAAATGTCAGCGGTAAAAGGTATTATTTATGCAGACAAATGTGTATGCTGCATATTTCTTTGTTGTTGTTGATACTTATTAAAAAAATATTTGGTACCCACAATAAGAATACATAATTTATTCCTAGGTCTGGACAGAACAAATATCCAAAAGGACTTCAGTAATCAATGCTATCTATTTTCCATTTTCCTGTTCATGTTCTGATATTTTAAGTCCTCATCTCCCCGTACGTTCTAGGCTGTAGAGTCGACCACGGTGTCTGTTGTCAATGTCCACTCTCTGTGATGGCCGACTGGGCTGTCTCTACTTCTACCATGACTGTATGATCGCCATCGTTGATTAAACGTTTTTAATTATGCCCAAAATATCACCTGGCTGTTTGGAGTTTTCTAGAATTTTAGTGTGTTTGTCATGTTGTTGGTGACGCCTGATTTGTTGTCGTTACTTTGTGTGTGCGTGTATATAACGAGAGTGTATGTGTGTGTGTGTGTGTGTGTGAGGATGTCTATGTATTTTTGTATGTGAAAGAGCGAGCAAGAGAGAGAGGGGGAGCGTGTGACAGGGAGGGAGCGAAACAAAAAGAGAGAGAGAGAGAGAGAAAGAGAGAGAGAGAGAGAGAGAGAGAGAGAAAGAGGGAGAGAAAGAATGGGAGGGGTGGGGTGAAAGAGACAAAAAGAGAGAGTGAAAGAGAGAGAGAGTATGTGTGTGCGAGTGAGTGAAACTGAAAGAGAGATACAGAAAGAGAGAGAGAGTATGTGTGTGCGAGTGAGTGAAACTGAAAGAGAGAGCGAGAAAGGAGGGGGAGAGTGTGTGTGTGTGTGTAAGAGAGACAGAGATAGAGAGAGAAAGAGAGGATGAGTGTGTGTGAATGAGAGTAAGAGAGGGAGAGAGAGAGAGAATGCTGTCAAAAGCAAAGAGTAAAGTTAGTGTTTCAGAGTATTACGTTGATGTTGTCATCTGAAGTGTTGAGACAGTTGCCATAGTTACTGATACTGCTTGAATAGTTTCTGGCATGCTTGAAATTCCAGAACTGTCATTGCTTTGGCTGAAGTGACATACTTGGCAGTCATGATGGCGGTGGAAAAAGATGATAGTAATGGTGATGTAGGTAGTGGTGGAAATGGTAGTGGTGGTGGTAGTTATAGCTGAGGTGGTTGTGGTAGTGGTGATACAGATCGTGGCGCTGGTATGGCGGTGGTGGTAGAGATAGTCGTTTTGGGGCGATGGTAGTGATATAGATGGTGGTGATGACTGTAGTAGTAGTGGTGGTGGTGAAGATGACGGTGGCAGTGGCGGTGAAGGTAATGGTTGTCATGATTCAGATGTTATTAAAACTCACGCAGAGAGTGAGTTGTGTTTTTACCAGGGCCATGAGAAATTGGCTGGTGGCCTTGAACGGTCCTCGCCAAATTATAGTTGGTGAGTAAATAAATGTAAAGTTAAACTGTTAGATTCACGCTTGTGGGTTTTAATGTTCGTGATTAATAAGTAATGGAGTAGGGGTGAAACAAGGTGGGGACAGTTGACATTGTTAAGTATGACTAGACAAGTTTTTGCACGTTAACTGGCTGGTAGAATAGTGCAGACGTATTACTACAATTAAAATGGTGGGAGGTTTCGACCTATGAGATAGCTGAACTAATTGGGCCAGCGGACTAGCACGCTGGGTAGTTAGATAGTATAAGACATCGTGTAACGTTCAGATTAGGTGAATACAGGCGAGCAGAAGCATCGTGTCGTGAAGTATCTCCGGTTGACCAGTACCTGAACTGTATGCTTTGAAGACAAGAAGTCCTTGCTAACGGACTGACTGAGCTCTAGAAAGAAAGGTCTGAGTGGGCTGACCTTTGAAAGCCCACGCTGCGCTATATTGATGTTCGCGCCTACCAGTAGGCGTGAGCAATGGTAATATATCTTATTTATTCAAGTATAATAGAGATCGGAGATAGAGAGAGAACTACAGCCTCATAGGAAGACTAAGGAAACCCCAGCTGGCACTCGACCACGAGTGTCCTGTATCATAGATCTATTGCCATAGTATGATTGGAATAATATAGCACATTGTTGATGAATTGAATAGTGATTGTGCCTAAAATATAGTCTTTTGGCAACTGCTTAAATTACCTACAAGCCGAAGAGTGCTTCTGTAGGCTTTGAACGTACTGGGCTCTCCTAACATTTAAGCCCCTATGATTTATGGAGAGTTTGCCTGGCGACTGGCCAGTGGCGACTCAACTGTCACTTTAAATTGATATCTAGTTTCGTATAATATACCTATTTGCTATTGATTGCAGTACCTCCATAGTTACATGAATATCATTGGTTAAGTTATTAATTAGAGTTTTTTTTTGGTTTGGATATATACCCCTATTGTCTTTTGTTTTGTTATTAATATTTATGTAAACTATGGCCTGACCGGCCTGACATATATACGCTCTAGTTATTTAATACTTTTCTTGTGTGGTTGTGTCCGAGTGTGAGTTAGCTGCCTCTCGTGCAGTCGTAACATCCCCAAGACCCTAACTCTGCTCGTGACAATGGTGGTGGCTGTATTGGTGGTGTGGATGCTGGTGTTGCTTGCGATTGTGAGCGATGGTAGCGATCGAGGTGGTGGTGATGTTTGGGGTAGTAGTGGTGTGGGATGCGATGTCGGTGGTCGTGGTTATCTATCTATCTATCTATCTATCTATCTATCTATCTATCTATCTATCTATCTATCTATCTATCTATCTATCTATCTATCTATCTATCGATCTATCGATCTATCGATCTATCGATCTATCGATCTATCGATCTGTCGATCTGTCGATCTGTCGGTCTGTCGGTCTGTCGGTCTGTCGGTCTGTCGGTCTGTCTGTCTGTCTGTCTGTCTGTCTGTCTGTCTGTCTGTCTGTCTGTCTGTCTGTCTGTCTGTCTGTCTGTCTGTCTGTCTGTCTGTCTGTCTGTCTGTCTGTCTGTCTGTCTGTCTGTCTGTCTGTCTGTCTGTCTGTCTGTCTGTCTGTCTGTCTGTCTGTCTGTCTGTCTGTCTGTCTGTCTGTCTGTCTGTCTGTCTGTCTGTCTGTCTGTCTGTCTGTCTGTCTGTCTGTCTGTCTGTCTGTCTGTCTGTCTGTCTGTCTGTCTGTCTGTCTGTCTGTCTGTCTGTCTGTCTGTCTGTCTGTCTGTCTGTCTGTCTGTCTGTCTGTCTGTCTATCTATCTATCTATCTATCTATCTGTATCGACTAAATGTTTCTTCACAATTCTGTGCCTTTAGACAGGACCAACTCATTTCACACACGCACAGGTGGTCTGTCTATTTCATTCATATTTATAGTCTCCCACATTTACTGCCTCCCACCTGGCCTTCCTGGGCAGTGCAGATCGCCCACTACATCATCCTTTGACCCGTAAGTGAGATGGGCCAGAAGTCCTTTGATAACGTCCAAACCAGGGCGAAATGGCTTGCGGTGGTCAGGTTGTGTTCCATTTAACCAGGCCATGGCGATACGGTAAAACTCCTGTTGTTAGTCAAGTTTGGCTGCATTCAAGGAAACCTTTGTTGTTGTTTTTTGCAATTGCACATAATTATGTATTTTTGCAATTTTGTTGTATAGAAGGTATAATAAAATATTACACTAACGTGAGCTAGTGTAACTGGTACGCACTGTGACGAATTTGAACGAGTGGCAAAGATCAAATGTGGGCAAAGATTTAAAAATAAAATAGACAAATTAACCTGCAATTGGCTAGAGAAACCAGAACCAAATAAGAGCGAAATCACCGGAGACAAACTGTAAAGTAATTGTAAAGTACCAAACAAATGCGTTGTTTTTTTATCGCACTTTTTTCCCCTTTTCATTTGAATCTGCATGCACCTTAAACCTGCACGAATTATTCTAGATACTTTTCATAGAGCTAATTTCATTTTTAATAAAAGAGGTTTTTCTTTTTTTTTAATACAAGATTACTGCAGTGCAAAGCAACTATTAATTGCACTGGTACGCCTTTAGCATACTAAACACTCGATGGCGGATTCGTCCTGTCCTTGTCAACGCAGTACGAACATCCCTCATTGTCAGTGAAAAAAGCTTGAGAAATGTCTAGCAAAGCCTGTTTGATTAAACAAAACATCTCACCGCCATAGCGCTGCTGCGTTCCCACTGAAGTGGCTTACTGTTCAACACTGTGTACAGTGCAATTATTCCAGATTCCATTTTCCCCCTTATAGGTCTTAAGTAAACTTGAATTTTCTAACCTCTTGATTTACTTAACCAAATTGTTCTTATGTATTACATATGGCATAGGCCAACCATGGGATTTATTTGCATTGCTCAGTGCAAGATCTTGGGGGCTTGTTTGGATGGGGACTTTTCTCCCTATATATTAGACTAATTGACTTTGATAATGGGTTGTGCGGTGGATTTTTAAATATTATTTTTTTTGAGAAGAGAATGATAAAAAAAAAATTCACGTTTTTTTTTTTTTTTGCATCCTAGTTGAGGTACTCGGAGTTGCCCTTGTGTTACAGTGAATTATCTAATCCGACCATTTGAAGTCCTAAATCAACATCACTATTTTCATCTTTCTGGCCAATGCAAATTAATTATTGTGAATCCCATTAAGAGGCCAGGCAACACTGGCTCCGGTTTTCGTTTCGCATTTGGCTCGTAGGCAGTTTTGCCGAATGTGACGTCTATCAGCAAAACTGCCGAAGCAAAGCCGAAGCCAGTGTGTCTGCGCTCTAAATGCGCCAGTTTTGTTGTTAAATTCCTGTCTTTATTATCCAACCGCTTGTGCCGTCAGAGGTATTGCGTGGAGCAAGAGCTGACGGTAAACCGAAAGGCTTCGAGAGATGGGAAGTTCACACCTTCAATTCACCATATAATTGTTACATTCTAGTTACACATTAATGGTTTTGTTGTTGTTATTGTTGTTATTGTTGTTGTTATAGCTTTGTTTCACTCCAAATGCTGTGGAAAGAGTTCTGTCCCTCAAAGGCAGAGCGACGTAACTGATAAGACATATCAATAAAGAAAGCACTTACGTCGCTCTGCTTTTGCACAGCAGAATTCTTGTGATATAACTTATATCATATAAGTGATATATCACACTGAATGTACTCCCTTCGTCCCCTCGACCTGACTGAAAAGGGTTTACTCGGGAACTGTATAGCCTATGACAATATCCTCTTCAGCAGTGCTAAGTGCAATTCAAAATGACATTTTTATTATCTATAACAAAAAAAAGAGAAACTTAATGGCACTCCAGCACACCTGTCTCCACTTCTCAGTTATTGCATATTGTGTGTAACATTCAAATTGTATGACACGTATTACTTATGATCGTTTTCAGAATGAAGTCACACAAAAATCATGATGACGTTAAAAACCGTGAAGTTTTCTTTTCAATGTTATTATTGCCATCCATTTACAAGTGACACAGACCAATTCACAGCTCTCTCTCTCTCTCTCTCTCTCTCTCTCTCTCTCTCTCTCTCTCTCTCTCTCTCTCTCCTCTCTCTCTCTCTCTCTCTCTCTCTCTCTCTCTCTCTCTCTCTCTCTCTCTCTCTCTCTCTCTCTCTCTCTCTCTCTCTCTCTCTCTCTTTTGCTCTCTCTCTCTCTCTCTCTGTCTCTCTCTCTCTCTTTTGCTCGCTCTCTCTCTCTCGCTCTCTCTCTCTCTTCAAATTTCCAACGTTCAACGATAAATGTGCCAAACAAACTGTCTTGTGTATACATAATACATTGTTTCAACTCTCACCCAATGACAAAATATGACAAAAGGCTTTCACCCCGTGCTCCCCTATTAGTTATTCTGTGTTAGATTGCTAAGATAGTAGGGAAGTGACATTTGCGATGGTGAGTAGTGACGCTGTTTAATGAGATGAGGTTGGTCAGCTGACCGATCATTGGTCTTAAGAGTTACATTTTTTTTTCCGAACGTCGGATATCGTTCTTAATTTTATTATTATTATTATTATTAATAGTAGTAATAGTAGTAGCAGTAGTAGCAGTAGTAGCAGTAGTGGTAGCAAGCACCGTAGTAGTATAGTAGTAGTAGTAGTAGTAGTAGTAGTAGTAGTCGTAGTAGTCGTAGTAGTAGTAGTAGTAGTAGTAGTAGTAGTAGTAGTAGTCGTAGTAGTAGTAGTAGTCGTAGTAGTAGTAGTAGTGGTTGTAGTACCGTAGTAGTATAGTAGTAGCACCGTAGTAGTATAGTAGTAGTAGTAGTAGTAGTAGTCGTCGCCGTCGTCGTAGTAGTAGTAGTAGTAGTAGTAGTAGTAGTAGTAGTAGTAGCAGTAGTAGTCGTCGTCGTAGTAGTAGTCGTAGTAGTAGTAGTCGTCGTAGTAGTAGTAGTAGTAGTCGTAGTAGTAGTAGTAGTAGTAGTAGTAGTAGCAGTAGTAGTAGTAGTAGTAGTAGTAGTCGTAGTAATAGTAGTAGTAGCAGTAGTAGTAGTAGTCGTAGTCGTAGCAGTAGCAGTAGTAGTAGTAGTAGTCGTCGTCGTAGTAATAGTCGTAGTAGCAGTAGCAATAGTAGCAGTGGTAGTGGTACCGTAGTAATAGTAGTAGTAGTACTAACAGCACTTTGAGTTGTTATACTAGTAGTAATAGTAGTAGTTGTCGTTTCAGTGGAGTGGATGTAGTCCGTATGAGTACTCGCTGTAGTAGCAACAATTACAGTAGCAGGGGAAGGAGAAGTGTTCACAGTGAACATGACTGTGGAACAATACTCTGTTTCATTTAACAAGGTCAAACAAATTAATGACAGCGTTTATAAAGACAGTCTTTTAATGTATACACAGACAGTCCGGCCATTTCTGGCAGTTGGAAACTAGATACAAGGTGTGCACATCAGGTGTTTTACATGTAAACTAGATACAAGGTGTGTACGTCAGGTGTTTTACATGTAAACTAGATACAAGGTGTGTACGTCAGGTGTTTTACATGCAAACTAGATACAAGGTGTGTACGTCAGGTGTTTTACATGCAAACTAGATACAAGGTGTGTACGTCAGGTGTTTTACACGTAAATTAGATACAAGGTGTGTGCGTCAGGCGTTTTACATGTAAACTAGATACAAGGTGTGTACGTCCTGTGTTTTACGTGTAAACTAGACACAAGATGTGTACGTCTTGTGTTTTACATGTAAACTACATACAAGGTGTGTATGTCTTGTGTTTTACATGTAAACTAGATTCAAGGTGTGTACAGCCTGTGTTTTACATGTAAACTAGATACAAGGTGTGTACATCCTGTGTTTTACATGGTTGTAAACTAGATACAAGGTGTGTACATCCTGTGTTTTACATGTAAATTCAGTGAGTAGGATGAGTAAACGCCGGTAAGTTCTTGTGCTCAACCAGGATGAAACAGACAATGAACCTTGTCTCATCTCGTATCTATATCATTTATGTTGATATGTAAGTGAACATACTTTCTTTGCAGTTTCGTTTGTCAGCTTGATTTGCACCTGTTGGAGAAGTTAATGTCAGGTCATTGACCGAGGACAGCAGCGCCTTGGAGAGTTGTAGAACCAGTATCGTCTGTTCGTCTGAATCTCTTAAGCTTATCCATTTCCCTACCATATCAAATCAGCTCGATTTAAGCTGTATACCAGGGGTGACCAAACCACCACTCGCGAGCCACATGCGGCTCTTTGACCTTCAGTTTGCTGATCGTGGAAACGATGTTGGCTGACAAATAAATATCATTAAAAGAATTTATTCTGTTTACCCTTTTAGGTTTATTATTGGCAGTCTAAGTTTGTTAATTGGCAGTCTAACTCAGACTAACATTGAGGCGCAATAGACGCCCTCAAGGGAAAGCGCCACCTAAACGCCTAAATGTTTCAAAACTCTGCTCAGCTGAGAAACAGAGCGAGCTCTCATCAGAACTCTCCTCAAAATTGGATTGCGTGACTTTTGACCCTGAGAACATTGAACAGAGCTGGACTGACCTAAATACGACTGTACACTCTTGCGCCAGCAGCACAGTTGGTTTTCCTGTCCGCAAGCACCAGGACTGGTTCAATGATAATGATAATGAAATCAAAGTGCTCATCAAAGAAAAAAATAGTCTCATCCAAGCTCACTGCAGTGACCCCTCTTCCACAGCAAAAGCTGATGCACTGCGTGCATGTAAGGGTGTACTCCAGAAGAAGCTGAGGAAAATGAAAAATGACTGGCTTGAAGAGCGAGTAAGAGAAACTCAGAAATATGCCGACACAAACAACACTAGAAAGTTCTTTGAGAGCCTCCGAGCTGTGTTTGGACCATCCCGCTCTGGCACTACGCCACTTCTTGCGTCAGATGGTTCAACACGCATTGTTGAATTGAATGCCATAATTCAGCGTTGGGCATAACATTTCGGAGGTGTGCTAAATCGGCCATCAAATATAAATACTGAGTCCATTGACCGCCTCCCTCAGACTCCTATTAATGCAGCTCTTGCCAAGCCATTCACAGCAAATGAGACCCGAACTGCCACAAATCAGATGTCCTTTAACAAATCACCAGGCGTGGATTCAATTCCTGCTGAGGTGTATGCCTTCGGTGGAGAAAAGCTTATTGAAAGGTTGACCGAGTTGTTCAATCATATGTTGAAAGCAGGGAAGCTGCCACAGGACTTCAAAGATGCTTCAATCATCCATCTGTGCAAAAACAAAGGGGACAGCCAAGTCTGTGACAACCATCGGGGAATCTCTCTACTTTCAATTGCTGGCAAAATATTGGCAAGAATGCTTCTGAATCGCCTTCTTGATCACCTCTCGTCAAATGACTTGCTTCCCGAGAGCCAATGTGGCTTTCGTAAAGAGAGGGGAACGGCGGATATGATTTTTGCTGCCAGACAGATTCAGGAAAAATGCATGGAACAAAATAAAGCGCTGTATATCACATTTGTTGACCTCACAAAAGCTTTTGACACAGTGTGTCGTGAAGGCCTCTGGAAAATCTTGACGAAGTTTGGGTGTCCACCCGAATTCATCACAATAGTGCGCCAGTTTCATGATGGCATGCAAGCTGCAGTCAAAAGCAACGGCAGTGTTTCAGAGCTATTTGCTGTCACAAATGGGGTAAAACAGGGTTGTGTCTTAGCCCCAACTCTGTTCAGCATCATGTTCTCTGCAATGCTACAAGAAGCCTTTAGCTCTCCTCCTCAAGGGGTAAGCATCAAGTACCGAACTGATGGCAGTCTATTCAACCTCAGGAGACTTCAGGCAAAAACCAAAACCAAAAGTACTCAAGTCTGTGACCTACTATTTGCTGATGATTGTGCACTTCTGGCACATGATGAGGATAGCATGCAAAACTGTGTTGATAAGTTCTCTAGTGCCTGTGACAACTTTGGCCTCACAATAAGCACAAAGAAGACGGAAGTGCTCCATCAGCCTACTCCAGACGACAAGTATCCTGTGACCCCAAATATCGAAGTCCATGACAGTCTTCTGAAGGTGTCGGAGAACTTCACCTATCTTGGCAGTACACTGTCTTCCGCGGCTCGTGTTGATACTGAAATTCTCTCAAGAATCAGCAAAGCCAGCTCTGCATTTGGCAGGCTTCGAAAGAGAGTATGGGATGTTGCCGGCATTCGCACAGACACTAAGCTGAAAGTGTACAATGCTGTGGTCCTTCCCACCCTACTCTATGGGGCTGAAACCTGGACAGTGTACCAATCGCATGCCAGAAAGCTAAATCACTTTCATCTGGCCTGCCTTAGAAAGATCCTAAGGATCAAATGGCAGGATAAAATTCCAGACACTGAGGTCCTCAATCGTGCCAAGGAATTGAGCATCTTCTGCCACCTGAAAAAAATTCAGCTACGTTGGGCAGGACATGTTGTCAGAATGCCCAACTCCAGACTCCCTAAGCAAATCTTCTTCTCTGAGCTCTCCAATGGAACGAGGAATGTTGGGGCCCCAAAGAGACGTAACAAAGACACTCTCAAGCAATCACTGAAGGCCTTTGCCATTGATGTGAGTGAGTGGGAAAAGCTCTCGCTTGATCGTGCAAATTGGAGGGCGGCCCTTACCAGAGGCAGCAAAGCATGGGAAGCTGACAGAGTCCAGCAGGCTATCAAAAAAAGAGAACGGCGCAAGAAAAGGCCCAGTGGTACTGAACCAACGGAGCACTCTTGTCATTTATGCGGAAGGGTCTGCAGGGCAAAAATAGGACTTATCAGTCACATGAGAAGCCATAAGTCATGAAAGAACAGTCTTTCCATTCTGTCCTCTGTGTCCTTTAGTTCTCTTTATTGTCCATGTGTTGAAATTCTCAACAATTTCTGTTCTTTATTCCTCTGGTGTTGTAAGGTCATCATCATACCTGATGGACGAACTATTATTATTATTATAAGTTTGTTAATGAAATGCAAATTCGCATGTTTTCCTTCGATGTTCCCGTACTTCATTACCTTATTTAATCCGTTCAGCATAGTTAAACCATTCATCTGTCAAGATGTTCAAACATTTGGTATAAATGTGTACTTTGTGAGTACCGAGAGCAATACAAATTAACAGTTTAAAAAACTGCATACATAAGTAAAGCCTCCTGCTTACGTATGTTTCTTCAAATTTATATAAACATTTTGGAACAAAATGTAAACGTAACAATAAAAAAAAATGTGCATAAATTTTGTTCATATCTTGTGGCTCTCGAATATTTGAAGTTTATCGTATGTGGCTCTTACATGAAGCAAGTTTGGCCACCTCTGCTATGTACTATTATTATAGGACTGGGAATTAATGACTAGAAAAAGCGTCACAATCGACCACAACTAGCATGGCCAATTATTAACTCACTTTCTGTTTTGGAAACTTTCCGACAACCCAGCGATTATGCTGGGCTCATTCTTTTTCCCCGGTGACTGCATTAAAATCATCATTAACATGACACTTTTTTGTGCAAACAGGCCATTTCCTTTCGGGTTGTATCATATGGAAAAGAAAGAATGAACCTACGAATCAGTTTGCTCAGTATTTAAATGAGGCATGGTTATGCATACAATGTGTACTCTCTCTCTCTGTCATTGAGTTTACAGGACCCAAACAACACCATCCCTAATAATAAGCCGTTGATCCCAATTCTTAACATTATGGCGGACATCCTCTACGACGATGACACAATACCACAGAATAGGGAACTACCAGAAGCGAAAGAAGCCAACGTTTCGTGACTACAGGAAGTATGTGCTCCGCCATTTTGGATGAACTGCAATTTCACTTGACTTGATCGGCGGTAAATAATACCCATTTGTACATTTCCACGGGGAGTAAGAGCCCTCAAACGGCTCTAAATAGTTTCAGTCAATCCGAAAATATGAATAAACCACAGTAAACAGACATGCACACTGTCTTTGGTGAAGATGGTCTCTTTCAATTCTTGTTACCACCGTCACCTAGTTTCGCGATTTGGCGGAAAGGAGATCTCTCTCTCTCTCTAAAAACATACTCTCTGATGGTACCTTGAACATCGTTGCGCGGGTGCCTTGTTACGAACAATTGAGCTTATCCAATATAGCGCAGCATAGTCAAAACTGATGATATATTCCTGCCTTGTGTCGCTTCTGTCTTAGTATCTCTATCCTGTGCACAATACGCAGACGCGGGTAGTAGGGGTGGCCGTCTAGCTGTTGTATTACATCTATAGAAAAACCCATTGTTCTCCGGGCTACAATTAGTGCAGCTTACTGAAGTCACACACAGGTGAGCACCTGTGTTATTAATATTATATTACAGTCCTGTTCTCATAGCTGAGAGAAGAATAATGTGTGGAGGTGATTGTTAATGTCGGTGAATAGAACTGATGAAAATGTTTGAACCAGTAATAAGAAGTGTACAAAGTTTGAATATCATGTATTTGCATTGTTAGCAGAGGAATATGCAAAGGCTTGCTGCAGGGACGCTGAGTTTCTCTCTCTCTCTCTCTCTCTCTCATTGTTGTAGACAAGCAAAACAGCCTGGCAACTTAACAAAACCCTGCTTTCCTCGGCACCTTAATTGGCATTACTCTAATTGCGTAATAACTTAATGCTGCACGGAAAAATGTCGCTTAACTACAGAAAGATGACACCAGAAGAAGAAACTGTTTTACTATTATTTTTACGAAACACAGACAACTTCAGACAATGAAAGCTAGGAATATTCGACCATAAGTCACAGCTTGAAAAGTGAAGGGCTAAGTTTGTCATCGATGGGCATAGTACAAACTAATTGTACTGTATGTTCTAGGTAGTATGGGTGATACGGAGTTCTAGGCCTAAGTTTTACAACTATCTTTTATTTGTATAGATAAGATCTAAACCAGGGGGATGTACGAAACGCCATAGATATGACGTTTTTGCTGGACGAACCTGAAACCAGTACTCTCTTCTCTCTATAAAGTAGACATACCATTTTCTGATGTAAGCATCTCCGTGTGTCGTGCAAATGTTCAAGGAAAGCTGTTTGCAGGTCGAAGAGGTTAATGTCTACTGACTGTTGGCCCGCCCAGAGTTCACGTAAAGCCGACGGGTGAAAAATGATTTGCATCACTGAAAATGGTACCAGGCTTCATCATGCAGGCAATATTGTCCAGGTGGAGAAGGTGCTCGTTGAACAACCAGAGAAGTATCTGCTTGCAAGGACGGAATCCTAAACTTTTGTTACTGTTCCTAACTCCTGTTATTTCATATTTTGTGAGTGGACCTGACGAAACTGAGCTTAGGGTGAAAGATCAAATTCCAGAGAACACCCTCCCCCCCCCCCCCAGGGGAAAATGTTCTATGGAGGGGAAAATGTTCTATGGAATTCATAATACGAACGATTAGCAATTTTCCTGCATTCAGTTTAAAAATTTTGCTTGAAATCATCTTAGAAATATTTTTATTTTGATTTATTTTAAGAGGTATAGATCTAAACATTTCAACCTTAGCCCGGTTTTTGACAGATCCACCTATATTGATTGTACATGTATAATATTATACCGACTTGGCAACTTTCTTCGCCCCTTACTAATCTGTGATTCGCCCCAAAGCAAAGTCAGATGTGCTGACCTGTAGAGAGACTGCCAAAAGGATTCCTACACCAAACTGTTATGTATGGAGACACACAGACGGACGGACAGAAGCTTTATCGAAAGTCAGTGGTTATGAAGAAAAAAAACACGACATTTAGCATCTTTCCAAACGCCATCACCACTTACATGTATCACAAACTTAAGGAACGTAGAGTTTTTCAGACATGCAAATGCTGATACCATGTGAAGGACACAAAAGAATGGGAGGAAGAAGAGGGGAAGAGAAGGAGAGACCAGTACCACCTCCTAATTTACATCTTTTTTGGGTTGTTTTTTTTTAGACCCGAATTCAAGAATGGAGTTAGAAACAGGCACTTCTCTTCAAATTCTGTGCGATGTAACAGGATATCATTCATAAAATTAACAATACTGAAGTTTTTCGGCTTTTCAATCTGCGAATATAATGAAGATCAAATTTGTTTTCAATTTTCAGTGGGTTGTTTTTTTTTAACTTTATGAGCAAAGATTTCTGTCTCATTCTTCGCTGTTTATTCTCAGCATCCGCTGAAGATTGTGGGAGTAAATCTCACAAAATAGGAATTTAATGTGACATTTAGAGTCTGAAATGCTATGTTTTTAATGAGTATACACATAACTACCTTTCTGTGCCACAAGTCAGTGGAAAAGCATCTCTTTTAAAGTTTTCATTGCTACATATATGTCGTAAATAAAGTTCGGTGTTTCCACAAAACACTCAAACAAGGAAACTTTGACGTTACCATGAAAATGACCACACATAGATTATAAGCATTCCACAGTTAAGAAATCCTTGCTTTGCCTTGCAACCTCTGCATTGTCACATCCATTTAACCAGATGTTACCCACAGCCGAACTCTGGCTAATCGACAGGCGCGCTGAGAAAACTGATTAGATCTACTCTGGAGAATTTTGGAACACGAGCAGATGCATTACGAAGGTGGCACTTTCCAGATTCATCATTACGTTGTACATCTCCATGGAATCTTCATTAAGTTAGAAATAAGTTGGCCACAGCTTCTAAAGAGCGAACTAATTGATGAATTTGGGGATGAGATGGGGCAAAATGAGTTGAAGAAGAAACTAATTGAGTATTATTTTAATTGGAACTATCGGTGACTAACATCTCTGACACTGTGAACTGTCTCGTTGACAAAAACTTTGGTCTGGAAACATTAAGAGAAGCCATCAGTGTTATACTCATTATAAAACTTAGTTCCGAACTAGTAAATTCTGTTACTTTAAACTAGTAACTGCGTGCTGATAATTCGTGTTAGTTTACCATTGTAAAGGAGTACATAATGCTATTCCATGGGCTACGTGATAAACTATCCCATTTCTGTTTTTACAAATTTCCCAGGAGAAGTAATAATTAGAAAAAAAGTAATACCTTTCTTGAAAATATTTTCAAAAGGATAATTATTTACATGTAATTTTTTGAAAATTATTTAACCCTTAGTTTTCAGATTTTAACCCTCTAGATTATAACAAATCCTGCGGGTTATCAAGGGTAAAAGAATGCCAAATATCAGATTTTTTTTGTGTGTGTGTTAAAGTCTAGTTAGGATAATTTACCATGTTGCCCTCGATTTATTAATGCCAGACATGCAGTAACTGGCTGGTAACTTGAACCAACATTGAATCTGCTAAAAGATTTTCAGCATCACAAAGTTCCTGAACACTGGTGTAATGGTCATGATACTGCAATTTTATGAATGATGGTATCTAGATCTATATGAAAATATCTGAATGATGATATCTACAGATTATAATTCAATGACTGCTGATGTCTGTAGTTGTTTTTTTTTATAATATACATATATATATACCAAGGACTACTATATCACAGGACGCGCACGGCCGATCTTCTGACTTACCTAGCGAAGGCCATTGCATTGACCCAGTTTCTGATGAATAGTCTATTTTTAGACCGAACGTAATAGTGCGCTTTAGCGTAGTAATCTAGACTAATAAGATGCGATGAAGTTTATGTCAGTTAAGTAAGTAAACACATTTTCCATACGATTTGTTGGCATTAATTTACTTAGTGAATATCCAACACGCCAAAACTTTTATTTTTAGGCCTAGATCTAGTGCAGAAAGCTTGCACTCTTTTTCTCCCGGATGTTTACGTTACCGGAACAAGTGCTTTGGTTGTGTGGGAAAATATAAACATTGAAACAGACGTGAAATAATGTGATACTGTGGATAGTTTTTGCAAGTTGTGGGATTTATATTCTTTCAAAATGCCAAACAAGTGTGGTGTTGTGAACTGCAAAGGCAACTACAAAGAATCTAACAAATGCCGTGTGTTTAAACTACCTAAAGACGAACAAGAAAAACAGAAATGGTTGAACGTTCTCCCCCCACGTGAGGATTTCGTTGTCGACCCAAAAAAATGTTTTTATATGTGAGAGACATTGGCCAGCGGATACACCTATGGTCAAGATACCAGGTGGACATACTCGGCCTGTATTGCCACCAAGTATTTTTAATGTTCCTTCTTCTTGTTTGCCAACACCAAAACCAGCACCACGCGAGCCTAAAGCTGAGGATCAACAGCTGAACTATTTCATCAAGAAAGACAGAATCATTTCGTTTTCTGAGTTTTCTCCTGACAAAGAGTTATTAAAAAAGTATGAAAATCTTCTCATATCTCGCCCAGAAGACACATTTGTGTGTATTTTCATGGTGAAAGATTACAGAGAGAGTTTCTTGTCAATAATTGTTCACAACAAATCTACTTTGTGTTCACCTCTTACTCTTTCTGCTTTCAAGAATGGGATTAACGTGCCTTTGGGTAAAATCTTAAGTCCAAACACTGGTCTGTCATCCTACACACAATTCTTTGAGGCTGTGCACTCAGCGATTAACTATGACCTTCCTGTGGATGGTGTTGTTAAAAAAGTGGCAACGACTCTTCAACAAGTTCAAGCCTAAGAGTCGCTTGAAGCTGCCAAAGGTGTCACAAATCCCAGACTGGGAGATGTAATAGTTTATGACAGGACGACAATCACGAACAACAAGTTTAACACTTAACAAAACAGCCCATCAGACTCACACATTTATTAAACATAATTATACATATAATAGCGCAATTACATACATTATATTATTGAAATGCACTGCCGTACAACGGCCTTATTCTCACACACACTCTCCCTCGGATCCACAATCCGGTAGTTACTCCTAAAGGCACTTCGGCCTCAGCCTCTCCCCTCAGGGTCTTAACAACACATTAGTAATTTACTGGCACCGCAGTCTCTCAATATCACCTTCCTATTATCATACACCTTAGCACTCCCCTAGCACCTCAGCAGGGGAATAACACATTATTATTTCCATAGCCATCAACATGGCAACAACATAATATCAGTTCACTAGCCTATCAACATGGCAACACTATAGTATCTCATTCACTCTCATATCTACGTCCCTGTCCGTGACCTGACTGCCACGACCTTATGTGCCTCCACTGTCCTACACTGACAGCCTCACTTCTGGCCTATGTGTGGCCTCCGGCCCTATGCTGGCCTATCCCCTGTGCTCATCGAGGTGGCTCTGCGGCCCGTCCCCGACACCAGTCATAACTGGAAAGACTCTCACTAGTCTTCTCGACTGCTTCCCCTTTATGTCCGCCCGATGGGCTTTTATTCACAGGTCCGATCCCTAGGACCTTCTAACTTGCAGTGATAGTAATACCGCGCTTTCGCCTCCTTCAGACCCCGCCCCCACTACTCACAACAGCACGCTTAACTTGCTGTCTACTGTGAGCCTTTCTTACTCTACACCCGCTCTGTAGCAATCCCCTTAATTGCACTCACTCCACTCGTGACATCATCCCCCACCCCAAAAAAATTAATGCAATTAATTTCAAATCGCATCAAGATGACTGTCAACGAGTGAGCGTGAGCAATACGTACACTAAAAAAACTGACCTAGCCGTTCCCCTAGTATATAAAATACCGAAATCAGGGGAAAATATGGGGATCAATATGGCCTGAAATATGCATATATGTGTCACATCATGAATAGCTAACTAACCACCATACTTAATACAGAATCAAAAACCATTCAACCTATCAACCATTCTTCATATCATATTTATAATGTCAATATTTTAAAGTCGACTTATTCACACAGATCCTGTCAATGTTCCTGTCCTCAGATGTATAAGCTCCTGAAATCTTGCCCTAGGCTCGACTAAGGTAGTCGGCGATATGATTGCTGGTTCCTGGAATTGGTTGAATAACGAAGGTATACGGCTGCAAAGCCAATGCCCATCTAGACAAGCGTGGGCTGGACGAACGATTCTTCGACAAAAATGTCAGTGGCTTGTGGTCTGTCTGGATACAAAATTCTCGTCCCATGAGATAACGTCCTAGTTTCTGGACGGACCAGACAATGGCAAGACACTCACGCTCTATCACAGAATACTTTCTTTCTCTCTGCAATAACTTCCTACTGACATAACATACAGGATGGAGACATTCGTTCTTCTCCTGTAGAAGACAAGCGCCGACACCAGAGTCCGACGCATCCGTTCTGAGGATAAAATTAGATCGAAAATCGGGTAATCTCAAAATGGGTGACGATGATAATGCTGTCACCAAATTATCAAATGATGTCTGACATTCAGACGTCCACTGGACCTTATCGGGTTGTCCCTTCTTAGTAAGGTCAGTAAGAGAAGATGACAAGGAGGAAAAATTTGGAATGAACTTTCTGTAATAATTTAAAATTCCCACTAAGCTTCTGACTTGTTTCTTTGTTTTAGGGATTTGCAACCCTACTAACTTGTCAATTTTTGTTTCTTCAGGTCTCTGAACACCTCTACCCACAATATGTCCTAAGAATATTATCTCTGGACATGCCAAATCCATCTTTGCGGGTTTAGCAGTTAACCCAAAATGACGTAATCGTTGAAAAATTACTGTTAGTGTCTGAATATGATCAGACCATGTCGACGTATGGCATGCTATATCGTCAAAGAATGACACGACATTAGGTATGTCCTTCAACACTAATCTCATTAATCGTGCAAACGTCGCTGGTGCGTTTACCAACCCAAATGGCATGACCTTAAATTGGAATAATCCAATGGGCGTTTGGAACGCCGTGTATTGTTTAGACTCCTCAGTAAGCGGGATTTCCCAATACCCTTTCGTCAAATCTATCTTGGAAAACCACGTGGACCCGGCCAATGAAGCTATTAATTCCTCCTGAAACGGGATAGGCTCCCTATCGCCTACCGTAATAGTGTTCAATCTTCGAAAATCAATACAGAACCGCACCGATCCATCAAGTTTTTTCACGAGGACGATGGGTGATGAATACGGCGATGTTGATGGTTCTATGACATCTAACTTCAACATTGACTCAACTTCCTTTATGACTCTATCTCTCGAAGAAAAAGGCAGCGGATACGGTCTAAGAAATACTGGCTTATCCGAAGTCAACTTTATTTGGTGCTGGATCACCGTAGTGCGACCCGGCAAATCCGTAACAACATCCGGAAATGACGCTAATAGGGTCTCAAGTTCCCTACTCCTTGAACTCGTAAGGTCAGGGTTAATTTTAACGTCCCTGTAACCTTGTGTCGGAGTTAACTCCGGCAATTGAATTTGTAACTCTTCCTGCGCCTCGGTGTCGCTTACGTCACAGTCCAACTGGTCTACGACCCCCGTACAAGCGGTAGAGAAGACAGTCTCCTCCGGTCTTGTCTGTGCACACAGATACTGTGGTCTCTCATAAAATCTCTGTAGCATATTAACATGGAAAACCTTACTCGCTCCATCAATGTGGATAGCGTAATCTACCTTTGAAACAACTCGCTCAATAACATAAGGGCCTTTCCATGTCATCAATAACTTATTATGGTCCGTAGGTAACAACAACAGAACCTTGTCTCCTGGCTTAAAAATTCTCAGTTTGGAACCTCTATCTTTATAGTCTTTTGCTCTTTTCGAAGCGATACTAGACGCTTCTTCTGCTATAGTGCGCGCTGCAGATAGTCTTTCTCTTAAATCAACAAGGTACTGAAACACCGAAATCTGCTCATCGTCTCCCGATGATGGCGACGTCATCATGTCCCGAAGAACATCAGTTGGGCCCCTAGGACTACGACCGTACATCATTTCGAACGGCGAGAATCCCGTTGACTCCTGCCGTACCTCTCTGTACGCGAATAACACTGCAGGGATATATCTATCCCAATCTTTAGGGCGATCAGCAGCTACCTTACGCAGCATCGACTTTAACGTCGAGTTCAATCTCTCGCACATGCCATTAGCCTGCGGATGATAAGGGGTGGTAGTGATGGGTTGTATGCTGAATAAGCGGAACAATTCCTTCATCATCTGCGACGTAAATTGCGCGCCCCTATCAGACAGAATTTGCTCTGGTATTCCTACCCTAGCGAAAATTGCAAACAACGCTTCCGCGACTGCCTCCGACGTTATAGTCCGCAGAGGAACCGCCTCTGGCCATCTCGTAGCATTACATATGACCGTTAAGAAAAATCGATTCCCCCTATCGGTCGCTGGGTGAATGGGGCCAACAAGGTCTATCGAGACCTTTTTAAACGGTTCCGAAACCGTGGGGATCTTTTGAAGAGGGGCCTGGGGTGTACGACCCTTATGCGTCGTCTTTTGGCACGCACTGCACGTCTTACAATAGACCTGCACATCTCTGTGGATCGATGGCCAGTAAAAATTTTTAAGAACCCTTTCTTTGGTTCTAGCTATCCCCATATGACCCGCTAATGGGACATCATGTGCCAAATGCAATACTGTTGCGATCAGCAACGCTGGCACAACGACCTGCTTTAAAATGGAGGACACCGTTACATACTTACGGAACAGAATGCCCGCCTGAACAATAAAGGAGGATGACCCGTTCTTATATCTCCTCGTTTTCTCGGTTCGCGCTTCCCCAAAACATGGGTTTAATGATGGGTGCTCCCTTTGTAATCTCGCCAAGCGCTCTGGCGTGATATCTAGGTTGACCGCTGGCGTCGCCAAAGGTCTAATCTTATCTTTATCAGCTACCCGTCGACGTGTTTCGACCGCGGCGCAAAAGTCAATACCTTTTGATTGCGACCATGCTTGCACGTTCTCATCGGAAGGGGAAACTAACCGTGATACATTCCCAATGATGAGCTGGGCGCCTGGAAAACAACCAACGACTGCTTCGACTTCCCCGCTAAGGAAAGGTGTATCTATCATTATTTTTGCCATGGGTAATTTCTCAACGGCCCCCGAAAATTGGATGCACGGGACAGTCTCACCTGTAAGCTGTGAATCCCGAATGCAATCCCTATGCACTCCCACAACGGTAGATCCTGTATCTCGTAAAACCGAGACCGGTTCGTCCCCAACAAACCCCGGATAAACCCTAAGACCACCTCCTGTATGACATGAATTTATAACGGGGATCTTTCTCCCACAAGGTAAAACACCGGAAGATAATAACTTCTCACAACTGGGACACTTAGAGTACTGTCCGCCTCCGTTGTCCGATGTAACGCACGCAGCCGCATGATGAAATTTATTTGGGGAACATGGACTGGAGCTACTGTCCGCGTTCGCCGCTATCCTACCTGCAGGGCAGTTCACGCTGATGTGATCTGCTCTTCCGCAGTTCCAACACTTCGCGGCCCTACACTCGCGGGAAAAGTGACCCACGCGTCCGCAAGTCCAACACTCCGCTCCCTGTGCTGCCCTAGGCCTGGGTCCCCGTGACCCCTCGCGACCGGAACTAGAGTCCCTATGCCGTCGGTCATCGGCAAAGGTCACAACTCGCCCCCGGCCATTACCGCGACCTAGCCCTCCTGCTCGGTCAAACTTACCGGATCCATATGCCGGTGATTGGTGATAGCCCCTACGCTGCCCCTGGGCTTGCCCACTATAGGCACCCCGCTGACGCGACCTGTCCCCAAGTCCTGCCGGCGACCCCTCGACAACGGCGACGTACCCAGCATCTTGGACGTACGCCCTGGCGACTGGTTTGGACGGATGCGCCGTACGGTATGCCTCCGCCAACTTAGACGCCTCCTGCACCGTCGCGGGTCCGTTCTCTTTCAGGAAAGCCACCAGATCTTTGTGGCACGACGCGTACAGCTGGTCACGGATCATTAGGTCTTTCAGTTTAGCAAAATCCGTGCCCACATGCGCCAAGTCTACCCAGTTCGCGAAATACTCCGTTAGTCTCGCGACGAAGGCAGCAAAGTCCTCCCTGGTATCTGCACGTGCTCGCCTAAACTGCTCCCGGAAATATTCCTCGGTACGCGCAAATCGGCGAAGCAGCAAAGCCTTCAGCTTATCGTAATCTTGCACGTCTTCGCGCTGTAGCTCTTTAAAGTAGGTTAACGCTCGCCCCTGCAAAAGCGACGCCAGGTACGTGGCCCATAATTCCTTATTTTCCCCCCATTGCAATTGTGCGTTCAGTTCGAACCTGTAAAGGAAGGCGTCTATGTCGTCCTTCCGGTCGTCGAACGTAGGGAGCTTAATCCTAACGCCACCTTTATTGTGTACCTGCCGCTCAGCCGTTTCTGTTGGCGCATTCCTTTTGATTTCCAACTCGGCGATCTTTACTTGCGCCTCTATCTCCTTTAACCTTATCTCCCTTTCCTGCTCCTTATCCTGTCTCTCCTGTCGCTGAGCTTCTAACTCCTTTTCCTGAGCCTCTTTTTCTCGCTCTCTATCCTTAGCACGCTCATCGCGCATTTCCGCCTGCTGTTCTTTAATCCAGCCGCGTAGCTCTTCTCCCTCCAGGCCAAGTTCCTTACCCAACTTCATTAGTTGTTGGAGTTCCGCCATTTCACCGATTTATGGTTATGGTATCTATTATAAGACGACCAACCTGTCGGTATGATCACTAGCGATACGACCAGAGACCTGAGATCACACCAGATATAACAATACCCAGCTGTCTCAAATACAATTCAGAAATTTACCTTTACAGCACAACTAATTCTATATCTATAAAATGTATAGCACCATTAATTATAAAAGAAAATAGAAACGACAAGAATGAAGAAATACAGTAGAAAGACCACAAGTACGTCACGGACAACGAACCAGACTAGGACAAAGACCTAAAAAGGAAAATATAATGGAAAAAAATGCAACCTACTACGCCGATTATACTACACGGTACAAACAAGAACAGAGTCTGAAAAAAAAGAACTTATCTACAGATAGGGAGAAGAAGGACAAGAGAAACGTCTTCCTAAAACAACGAGGAAGATAGAACGCTACAATCTAAACAAAAATACAGGTCCCTACAGAACTGTTCACTGTGATGAACGCGGTTCCTAGATTAGCCCACCTCCCGAAGAGGACAAACTACGCTCACCACAGCAAACCCGCGCCACCGCCCGTACAACCTATAACGACAACAACAGCAAAAACAGGGAAACAGACAGACGAAAAGACAGCCCTCAATCCAGGGCACAAAATTTTCACCCAACTTTCAACTCTTGAAACCCTGAGCAAACTCCTCCCTTCAATCGGAGCTCTGGCTGCTCGTCTCCCCAGGCTGCACGCACACACTCTGGAAAGTTTAAATACACATTAATACCTATTCATAGCAATACATGTATCAATACATATTCATCAATATACATAAATCATATCATGAAATGTCCATTCATCCAACGAACAAGACAGCACAAATACCTACTACTAACTAACTACAACTAAATATTACGAAAATGGACGAGTCACAATGGACGAGCCCCCAGTGTCACAAATCCCAGACTGGGAGATGTAATAGTTTATGACAGGACGACAATCACGAACAACAAGTTTAACACTTAACAAAACAGCCCATCAGACTCACACATTTATTAAACATAATTATACATATAATAGCGCAATTACATACATTATATTATTGAAATGCACTGCCGTACAACGGCCTTATTCTCACACACACTCTCCCTCGGATCCACAATCCGGTAGTTACTCCTAAAGGCACTTCGGCCTCAGCCTCTCCCCTCAGGGTCTTAACAACACATTAGTAATTTACTGGCACCGCAGTCTCTCAATATCACCTTCCTATTATCATACACCTTAGCACTCCCCTAGCACCTCAGCAGGGCAATAACACATTATTATTTCCATAGCCATCAACATGGCAACAACATAATATCAGTTCACTAGCCTATCAACATGGCAACACTATAGTATCTCATTCACTCTCATATCTACGTCCCTGTCCGTGACCTGACTGCCACGACCTTATGTGCCTCCACTGTCCTACACTGACAGCCTCACTTCTGGCCTATGTGTGGCCTCCGGCCCTATGCTGGCCTATCCCCTGTGCTCATCGAGGTGGCTCTGCGGCCCGTCCCCGACACCAGTCATAACTGGAAAGACTCTCACTAGTCTTCTCGACTGCTTCCCCTTTATGTCCGCCCGATGGGCTTTTATTCACAGGTCCGATCCCTAGGACCTTCTAACTTGCAGTGATAGTAATACCGCGCTTTCGCCTCCTTCAGACCCCGCCCCCACTACTCACAACAGCACGCTTAACTTGCTGTCTACTGTGAGCCTTTCTTACTCTACACCCGCTCTGTAGCAATCCCCTTAATTGCACTCACTCCACTCGTGACAAAAGGCAAGAAACTCAAATTTCTTACAAGACAGCTTCAACTCATATATGACAAGGCATTCTCGGTGGCTTTGCAATTGAATCTTTCCCTCACTGTAATTACCATCAACTGCGTGACTTTCTTGTTCTCCCAAGTAGACGAAAGCTGCAGTCTATGATCTCTTCTACAGATGTTGACCAAGTACTGGAGAAAACATTTCAGAAAGCAAAGAATGCTCAGCAGAAACATTGTTTTTTTGTTAGTCGATGAAGTGAAAATTCGCCAAAGAGTCGCCTTTTCAGGGGGTGTTCTCAATGGCATGTCAAAAAATGACCCAGACTCCAAGGCAAGCTCTATGTTATGTGTCATGATGAAATGTTTGCATGGTGGACCTTGTGTGATGGTATCTGTTACCCCTGTTCACAACCTAACAGCTGCCTACCAATTCACTCTTGTCAAGGAAGCTGCTGCTGTTGTTGAGAAGACAGGTGGGATTGTTTTAGGGTCCATGACTGACAATCATAAAATCAATCAGCAATACTGCAAATTATTCACAAGAAGAACTGACTTTGAGACTGTACATCCTTTGAATGATCAGCGAGCTTGGTATTTGTTGTACGATTCAGTTCACTTGCTGAAGCTGAAATGTTTATTGTCAAGCGAAGTAAAAGACTTCATCCAAGAAGTTTCAAGGGGTTATTTGACTGTCCCACATGTGTGCACATATGAGTTCGTAAGGACTGGTTTGTGCTTTGTGAAGAAATCCAAACATAAAGCGTGCTGCCGTCAAAGACTTGTCAACATTCTTCTCACCATGAACACCTACTATGGTTTTGGATTATTTTCTAAACATCTGCTGCGACGCCTGGCAAAATAAATGTTCTTCTGCATGGGATTCATAATTTGGAAAAGGACCATCAAAGAAATTCAGCTCTGTACCAGACCTCCATCAAGAAGGCACGGCTCGCTGACTAATTTGGGCTGCAACATGGTGAGTTATTTTTCGTTTCTGTACATACAGAGGAACCATTGCTATAAGACTACAGAAATGGTCCTGATTCATAGAATGGACTATAATTAAGGTGGTTAAAAAAAATCCAATAGAAAAGGTTGATTTCAAGGTCAAATTGCATGTGTTATTACTGTCACATACTGAGGTCTTATGCCAGAGGTTCTTGTCGCGAGTGGAGTGAGCGATAGTTAATAATTACGGGGGGAAAGGAGGAGAGTAAAATTAACGCACGTAGACAAGTAAGGAAAAGCGTGCATGTTATGAGTGGTGGGGGTCTGAATGAGGCGAGAGCGCTGTATTACTATCACTGCACACTAAGACGTCTAAGAGAGCGGACGTAGGAGAAAGCCCCAGAGGGCGAACATAAGGAGAGCAGTCGGAAGACTTGGGAGTAGTGTTATTCCAGTGATGACTGGTAGGTGAAACGATGATTGATAATTATGATTGATGTATTATATTCGTCTATTACCATGATGTAAATAAGTATATGTGAGGAATGTGGAAGTCCTTGATATTGGATATAGCAATGTGCGCCATGAGCGATAGATGAAAGTTGAGTTCATGGATTTGTAGCACGAGTGAGTATTGTGTACTACGATGGAGGTGTGTTACCGTAAGATGTTTGGTGAGTGAAATGTGAACTATTGTGTGTACGCTTCATGGGTTGTAAGGAGAGGTGGAGTGAATAGAAATGGTAGGGTATTATACCAATGTAATGTTATTCTTGTAGGTGTCGGGGACGGGCCGAAGAGCCACCTCGGTGAGCACAGGGGATAGGCCAGCATAGGGCCGGAGGCCACACATAGGCCAAGAGTGAGGCTGTCGGTGCAGGACAGTAGAGGCACATAAAGTCGTGGCAGTCTGGCCACGGACAGGGACGTAGATATGAGCGTGAATGTGCTAATTGAAATGATAATGTACTATTGCCATGTTGATGGGCTATTGAAATGATAATGTACTATTGCCATGTTGATGGGCTATTGAAATGATAATGTGCTATTGCCCTGCTGAGGTGCTAGTGGAATGCTAAGGTGTTATGGCAATAGGAAGGTGATATTGAGAGACTGCGGTGCCAGTGAAGTATTAATGTGCTATTAAGACCCTGAGGGGAGAGGCTGAGGCCGAAGTGTCTTTAGGAAGTAACTACCGAGTTGTGGATCCGAGGAAGAGTGCATGTGGGAATAAGGCCGTTGTACGGCAGTTAAATTCAATAATATAATGTATGTAATTGCGCTATTATCTGTATAATTATGTTTAATAAATGTGTGAGTCTGATGGGTTGTTCTGTTAAGTGTTAAACTTGTTCGTTCGTGATTGTCGTCTTGTTATAATTATTACATCTCCCAGTCTGGGATTTGTGACAGTTCTACTGTATGGTATCGTCATTAACTGTGGTAAAACTGCTTTATTTAATGAGATTATGTTTGGATGCAACATTGGTTACAATTGGTTAGTCTTGGGTGTCATAATAAGGCTGTAGGTGTCAATAATCAAATGGCCTTCGCTAGCTAAGTCAGAAGATCGGCCGTGCGCGTCCTGTGATATAGTAGTCCTTGATATATACGTATAACCCGAGAGACAGAATACCAAGACGTACCATTCCTTCTTTCACTATAAATCATAATTATGTCCACAATTTCCACGCGTATAAACATGAGTAATACTCACAGAGTGGTACTAGTCTCTTTCAGTTCAATTATGAAGGGGTGTGGTGCGAATTGTTGCATTGCTGACATGGATAACACGCGCGCAAGTCGATGGACGGAATAAGACGAATTGAACCGTCTCGGTATCCTGTGTCTCGTGTATAACAGAAAGAGTGAGCTGGATGTGCTGGATGAGCTGGATGTGCTGGATGTGCTGGATGTGCTGGATATGGTGCGGGGGTGGTGAGGGGCGGGTGGACTAAACGGTTGGTTGTTTCAAACGGATGTTACTTCAGTGCACGGGTTGCTCGTTGTCAAGTACGTTTGCAACTAAACAAACATTCAAAACCGCTGACGTGGCTCAAACTTGAAAGATGGGATGGGCATGGCCCGGGGGGGGGGGGGGGAGGGCAAGATAGAAATTAAAAATTGTTTATGAAATGTCAAAAACTGTGTCAGGTCTGTGGTGCACTGGGGTTATTCTAGGTCAACGGAACGCGCGGTGCATAGCTGTTAACCTTCTATGGTCTGGTATGTCATGCATGAAAGTACTAGCACTTAGCACAGTCATGAACCAGGTATTAGACACATGAAACAATGACATGCAGATCTGCACATTAACTTTACTGACTTAGCTTGCTGTGAATTCCTACGAAATGAACCAGACTGGTCTGACTTCTAAAAAATGATTGAACTTATATGTTATTCCTTGTTGAATCCCTCGACATACTCCTTTCCTGCCTTTACACATCGATTTTAGCGGGTGTGAAGGCTTTGGAAACACTGCTGGATCTCACCCTTTAGGTTGCTGTTGAGGGAGGGGGAAGGGCTTGCCGATGCTTCTTGGGCCTCCACAATGTCGAGGAAGAGCTGCCCTTTCAGTGACATTTAAAACATTGAGAACAAGAAATAGTCACAGGATGCCAAGTCAGGGGAACAAGAGGAATGAGATACAACTATCATTCTGTTTGAAACCAGGTACTACTGTACAAGTGGAGTTCTATGAGCGGTTGCATTGTCATGATGGAGGAACCAGCGCCCCATCGCCCACAGCCCTGGTCACTTTCGAGACACCCGTTCTCTCAGACGCCTTAAAATTTTGATCCTGCAGCACATATTCTTTCATAATGATACCTTGCCAGTGAAAGAAAAGGATGAGCCTGTATTTCTTGTGGGCTTCTTTGGTCGTGGGGGAATGATGATCTTTCTATTCAGAAGACTGCTGCTTTGTTTCGAGGGTAATAATGCGTAAAAACCAAGTTTCATCATCTGTTACAATCTTTTTGCAAAAAAAATCGCTACCAGCAGAAGCATAATTCATCAATTCTTGGCATACGTCGATGTGATTCTCTTTTCGTTCACCTTATAATAAACGGGCAATAAACTTTACTGGAGCCTTCTTCATTTCTCGATTTCTCGGTACGACTGTGCACAAGCCGTACGAAAACCGAAGTATATTAGCTACTCTAAGAATGCTTTGCTCACGATCTTCATGAATAACTGTACTGACCTTCTCCATCGGTTGATCAGCCAAAACCTTTGCTGGACGTCCCCCCCCCCCTCCCCCGGCTGGGCTTATCATCAAACGAACGTTCACATGCCTTAAACCTTGAAATTCATCATGGCGTGCTCATTGCTTCTGCCCCAAATTTTTAAGCAGACTTCAGCATATCGAAAGTCTCAGTTGCAGTTCTCCCTGAGTTTGTGACAAAAATTAATTTGATGCACACACAGTTTTCTTTAGAAATATCCATGATTCTACACACTTCTCGGAGAAAGATAGTAAAACTCTTATGTTAAGCAAGTTAGAATGTTACGTAGAAAACTTTAAAAAAAAAAAAAACGTCATCGTGGCAACATAACAAGGCTAACAAAATCACCACGTGAATTTAACGCGGTTGAAGGAAAATACTAGAAACGATAAGATGAGACACTGTCGTCTTCGCACCACTAAAAAAAACGCGCGCACAATTTTTGGGCCGGCCCATGACGCATAGTATCAAACGAATGCTTGATATAATGGTAATTTATGATGCAGAATTGTGACAGTGCGAGGTTATAATTCCAGAATAAGTGACGTCAATCAAGGCCTATAGCGATATCTGAACAGTGAACAAAATTCAATATTCTCCCGCATTTTTCATGACTTCCACGCGTTTGCCGCTAGGTGGCCGTGCGAAATCTGTGCACGCTAAAAGCAGTAGCCGTCTTATCTTATCAATTCCAGTATTTTTGGTTAAAGTAAGACCTATGCAAATGTTTGTGACAAACAACCAATGTTGCCGTAAGACATTAAACGCGCATTCATTTAGTGCGTGCATTCGTTGTGCACACGGTGAGATCAGTCTCGTTTTTTTTTTTTTTTAATCGTAGTACATTATTGTAGTATAAATATCATATTTTGGTGTGTTTTTTTTTTGTATTTTGTATACTTGTCTTCTTTAATCCCATTTGGGAAATCTGCCTTACTGTCACTGCAGCCCAGTTACAACTGGGGCAGACATGTCATCGTCACAGTCCAGCGCCGGTCGGCATTTGTTTTTGTTGTTGTTGTTGTTTTTTTGAGGTTGTGGTGGTGGTGGGTTGTTGTTGTCGTTTTTTTCTTTTGCCCGGGCAGCGGCCTGTGACCTACACAAAATGCGGCATTTAAAAGGTGAGAGATGAATCCCCGCGGCGTTCCCCAAGAGCTCCTCCATTGTCTTACGTCGTTGAAAAACGCAATTTTTTAGAACTGATAGAGTTTATCTCAAACTAGGATTTGGTAAAGGAAAATAAATTATTTAACTTACGTTTGCTCTAACATTTTTGTATCCTTGCTGTCTCGGCGAGTATATTGCTGTCAACTGCTTGGACCACTCAGCTGTTCACTAAAAGTCCGGCACACTATGTGCACCATAGGAGAGTGAATCAGAATTGATGCGAGATCATAGACCATTAATTAAAAGGTGTTCTCAATATGGAAGTACTTGGGTAGGGACAGTCGGTCCTATGGATTTTCTTGTAATATTATGCGAACATATTAATGTGGGATCTGACGCTGAATATGTACCTGTGTTTGAGACATTTAGAAAAGTTAGTCTTGTTTGCACACTTGGTGGCCATGAAGGGTTAAATAAAATGAAAACGACTCGTCATCAAATTTGCATCACATTTGTTTGGAATTGAAATGTACCAATCATAATGATCGTATGTTCATTTTCATTGCAGCTTATCCCATTTATTCTTACCTTTACGTCATGATACATTTTATGGCTGTACTAAAACACACCCCTCTCGCCCCCCCCCCTCCAAATGTTCTGATTATATTGTAAAGCCCAGCGTCAAAAACAAATGGTAAAGAAACTACATAATGATAAATTCCAAAGGAATCAGGACGAAATGAAAAAACTGGAATTTGACGTGTCATTTTTTTTTGTTAGGGCCACGTTTTAAATCTTCTTCTAAGCCCTGCTGTGACTCTAGACACTTTCTATGTGTGTGATTTTAATATCTTATCATTTCTGGCCGTCCTTCACACATCTCTGGTCTAGTTTCTGGTCTGATTTCATGCTCCTTGCAGATGCAAGTGCTTGGGGCAAAGATAAAACATGGCAAAGGAAAAGACATTGCAAAGGCCTCGGCTTTTTGTTTCTAACGAGAAACAGTAAATAAAGAAAATGTACAATAATTCGCGATGTGATTTCTTTATTGTTTCTAATGAGGGGTTTTGTAACATACTTTGGGGGGGGGGGGAGGGGGGGGGACATATTTTATCATTAGATTGACGAGATAACAATCAAATGGCAGTAGCGCCTTTGCTCTACTTCCCCCACAATCGCGGGTACACGGTAGTCTGGAGGCAAGGTGCTCGCTTCTCATGCCGAAGATACTGGGTTCGAATCCCGGTAGGTGCAGGCATGTTGGATTTTTGGGAATTTTCTCATATTTTCCTGTCCCTGATCCTATGGTAGGTAGGATCGAGCACCTAGTCTTCTCGGACGAAGACGAAAAACTCGGAGGAACCGTGTTTACGTTGTGCACGTCACGGATACCTTCACAGCTGGAAATCCAGAGAAGAGCGGGCCGAACAGGCCGCTGCTTGGACAAAATTAAATAAAATTTATCCCTACCGTTCCCTCCCCCTCCCCCTCCCCACCCCACCCACCCCCCAAACAAAACCCGCCGACCGGCGCTGCACTGTGGCGACGACGTGTCTACTCCAGTTGTAACTCAGTAATAATGACGACACTAAGGCAAATTTCCCAAATGGGAATAAAGACGTATACAAAATACAAACTGCAAATACAAAAATATCTGGCTTATTTCCAATTCATGGATTTTAGTCCTACCTACCTTATTCATCTTAACCTACCTGTTTCAATTTTTTTTACAGACTTGCCTAAGTAAGCATCAGTTGCCGCCTAACTCACTTACATCTCTGTTCTGTTGTACCCCAGTAAAGCATTAAACGAGGTAAAGCACTGGCTTACAAAGGTCATAGAGATATGAGTGGTGGTCAGTGCAAGGAAACGGCTGTTCTCGCCCAGTAGCCAGATTTCCTCGTGGTTACTCATGGTTATTCTGAGCGAGTGACCAATTTATTTCCAGAACTCTGATCTGGCCGACTACACTAATCTTAGACTGGCATAACAACTTTCATTGAAATAAAACTGCATTGTTCCCATGGCTATATATATCTATATCACCTGACAGAAAAATCTAATTGGTAAATACAAAATGTAGTAATAAAAATTGTAAATTTCCAAGACAGGCCACTCTGGTCGCATCTTCGTGGAAAATATTCGTATTTCAGCGTGAAACTGTGTTTCATCAGAGGACACTATAAAGACATTATAAAGTCCTACATTTTGAGCACAACAGATGGTTTTATAAACACCTCGTCATTGTGTTCCATCGTGATTAATGTTAGTGTTCTCAAGTTATAAAATTTCTGTTGCAAGCCTTCCACATTGCCTCATGCCCCCAGCATACCTAATTAGATCTAGTGTTAGTTTGTTCCAATGAATGAAAAAAAAACATTAACTTAATTTTTTTTTTCCCCTGCCTCGATGATTCAGCAAGACGACAGGTGAGATACTTCAGTGCACTGCAAAATTCACGTAATCAGTCAGTGGTCTGTGCATTTCTGACTTGACTTTCTGGGCCTCTGGTCGCGTAAGTTGCTCGTTGTTGTCGTTGTTGTTGTTGTTTTTTGCCATTATCAGTTCTTGCTCTTATCTGCCGTCCTTAGGGAAAAGGTTGGAAACTCAATTCTGCTTTAAAAAAATGATAAAGTATTTGAAGAGTGTTTAACACTGTAGCGCCCAGTACGCTTTATCTCCAACATGCAACACAACCTAGCTCATGTTTATTTTGTCTCTCACTCTTTATTTTACCCAATTTCTAGTTTATCAGTAAGACAGTTTTTGTGATTTATTTTGATATTAATTTGTGCATTTTATATGATTAGTTTAAAATAGATTTGCCTGTTTCATAAGTTCTGATTAAGGCTTTCTGAGACTCTAAAGTCTGGGCGTTAGAGTGTTAACGAGCTTCAGATGTATCTCTTTCCTAGGTAAAAATAAACTCTTAAAACTGTTCTGTTGTGGTGAAAATATATTCAGAGCTTTTCCTTGTTCCATTACAGTTGTAACTGAGCTAGAGAGAATTGATGTCGACACAATAACGGCCATATTCTGATAAGAAAAGGTGAGGCAATACACAGACATAACAGAACTAGCTGAGGTCCCCGGCCCTGCCCGGGATAAATCGGTTTGAATATTGGTTTCAGTTCTGGGTGGTTATTATGGACCGACTCCATCTGGCCTGTTCCTATTTGTTTATTTTATTTTTGTTTGTCTGCCTTTGTGAGTTGACACCCTGCGCATCCCGTACAACAGCATAATTTGCGCACGGGTTAGTGTGTTTGATAGTGAACACATCGCAGGAAGTGATAACGAAACCTTAAAATGGCGAACCATGACTCGAAATAGATCTAAATGATAGCGAAACAATAAATTTCCAATAAAAAAAACTACATCGATTTGATACTTCTATTAAAAACTGTGCACCCTTACATCCATTCTGATGCACCATATAAAATTTGAAGTCTGAGTGTTGAGTGGTTCAGAAGCCTTTTGCAACGAAACATCTCAAGTCCACAAATATATATAGAGTCTAGTATAGATGATAGAACATAAGGAGGCCCACCCACAAGCATTCAAATGGTTTTGATACTGTCATAGGGTTCGAAAATCTATTGCATTTTTCTCAAAATTTTGTTGGATGGACTTACGGCTTTCTCGCTATGGACGGCAGTAATTAAGTTGGTTGCTCTGTTTGTTACAGTTCTGTTATATGATTATTGAGTGCTGTTGTTGAGGTTTATTGGTATTGTGTTGTTTTTCAATGGCTGTGAAGTCGTCCAAACAACACAATGTGGGCAAATTGTAGTCAGTTTAATACTTGGATGAAACACTAAAGACGTTATTATTGTCAGGGTTTTTCACTTAATAATCAGTGAAATCTTTGTTTCTCGAGGATCTCAGCCTAATGTTGTCGGCCCTTTTTTTTCACTTATTATTTGTGCTGCGGGTTCAGTTTAATCCAGCAATTATGTACTTCCTGTGGAAGGACAGAGAAAAGTGCAAATGGGGATATCACTAAGTCTTGTGTTGTTAGGCTAAAATGTGGTTTCGTTGGAGAGTTTACATCAGTTTTCATCGCAGAGAGGTTATATCAGTGACGAGGCTTAAGCCCTCATGAGTCCACTAACAAGTGAGTACCTTACAAATACCACCAGAAATTAGTTGGTCAGATCCTATCTCAAACGGGATTCGAACCGGCGGCGTCTCGCATCTGGGTCATCTGCACAAACCGCTGAGCCTCGTGCCACCTAAATCCTCAGCTTTCCAAGCGCTACAACATGTTGGTTGCCTGGGATATGTGGTGAACAAATGCAAAATGTCGAGAAAAGAACGTCTGGGACATTCTCAATCAAGTTCTACACTTAGTGAAAGGTTATACCTAAGCCTGAAACTCCTATTCTGGACAGTATAGGTAAGGTTGTCACGACAATTATTAGAGCTTCTTCCGTTTGGTCAACATTCTCTGGCAAAACAAAGTACTTGACATCATTTTGTAGGTGTCTGTAGTAACTTCAGTATTTGAATATCATTCATTGGCCTACATACAGAAAGGACTTTTAAAGAATCCATTGTAGGTCTAGTTCGTTCGTGGACAGTTTAGAAGTACCGGTATACAGATGTGATACTATTTACACATCAGAGACTACTGTAATGTAGAGTACATTTGATCTACAGTTACCTCGCACCTTGTTGCTGGTACCAAGAGTGCATACAGGGGCTGGTATCAGACATAGTTTCTAACATGCACATAGAAATAAGAATGCTTAAGCTTCCTTTAAACCATATCAGTTTTAATAGAAAGCGTCGTCAGTCATCATCATCGCCGTCATCAACAGATTATAAAGGAGCTACAGGGCGAACATGTAAACACCTAACACATTGCGACTAAGTCAGAAAATTATGGAAGTTTGTGATTGCCTCAATTTCTGACGATAAATTACATGGACACATCCATTTTGGACAATATTCAGTCTTCAACGTAATTTATTCACGACTTTGGGGGGGGGGGGGGGGCGCCAGAAAGGGGCATAACTTTCGCTGAGTAAAAATTTTTTAATCAAAAAGCATAATCGGAAATTTCGTTCTTCGCCTCTAATTTACACACGGCTGGTCGAACATCAACTAGTTTATCACATCTGTGTATTCTGCAAGGAGTTTTGGTGTAACATGGAGTTCTATTAGTCTTTTTGATCGAGTCCAACTGCCTTTATTATTATGGCCCAGATCTAGATTATAATTATGACTGGGTTTGGTGCAGAGAAATTTGCAAGGTTTATTGCACGGGTCGGCTGGTGTGAATAATGTTCTATTCATTTCGACAGACTTGAGATCCGATTCATTCAATTTCACATATAAAGCTACTATTACCTGTCACACAGTGCATAGACGTATTAAATGGGTCACGTTTGCATTACATTTGGCGATGCTGGATGACTCGTTACCGTCACTCTGACAGCCACAAGAATTTTATTGCGCTTTAAAGCAGCTTTCTTCTTCTCTATCTACATCCTTTTATTCTTCTTTTTTTCTCTTCTTCTTCCCCTCAAAACTCTTTTGAGACATGTGCAAAACGACTTTTGATTGCCAGTGTACTAGTATACGGAATTATTCAATTCTGTTTGCGAAATCTAGAAGCTCTGAATACCAAACATGAACAGAGTAGCAAATAGACTGTGAAAGGCCCAGATTGGCCGTTATCGTGCGGACGCCCCGTAATACCCAAACTCAAACTCAAACTCAAACTCAAACTCCTTCTCCTGCTCTTTCTATTCCTTCTTCCTTTTCTTTGTCTTCCTCCATCTTGTTCTTCTTTCTTTCTTCTTCACCTTCCCTTTCTTCCTTTTCTACTTATCCTCCTTCATGTTTCTTGTCTGTCGAAGATGAAGTCAAAAAGACAGAGGAACCAGATCGGCACCGATGTGTGTTTTTTTTTTGGATGTTAATGGCTATGCCGAAGAATATAAAACGTGCAGCATCGCTTCCCTCTTATCCGAGTTGGATAGGCTTATCTAATGTTTACCCGTCCTTTCCACCAGGGGCGCAAGTGGCCGTTATCCTGCCGACGTGCCGTTAAATCTAAACTCAATTCCAACACGTGTGGGGGGGGGGGGTGGGAGGGGGAATGAAGTGGGGGTGGGGGCGGACATGTTGGTCGAGAGACAAGGTGCTCGCTTCTTGTGCCGAAGGTAACGGGTTCGATCCGCGGTTGGCGCAGCCATGCCGGAATTTTCTTTTGGGGGGGGGGGGGAATTCCTGTCCCTGATCCTATGGTAGGTAGGATCGAGCACCTAGTCTTCTCGCATAAGGACGGAAAACTCAGAGGGCCCGTGTGCATGTTGCGCGCGCGAAAGATACCTTGGCAGAGGAAAATCGAGAAGAGCAGGTCGAACAAGGCCGCTGCCCGGGCAAAATTTTGAAAAACTAACCTCTACCACAAAAACACGCAGAAACGAGAACAAGAAAACTGAAAACAGGAAATGTGAGGTGTAAATGCCAAGAGCAGCAAATCTCCTGAAATAAAGACCTAAACACTCCATCAAGGACGCCAGTGGCTGTTGCCTTGCCGACGGGCCGTTAAACGGAAACTCAATTCCAAACTTTCAATCAGACTTTCAGAAACTACGAAAATGTTGGAGATGAACGAATGCAAGGCAAACGTTTGCACATTTTATGACAGAGCCTGTAAGTAAAAACTATTTCTTGGCTGGAGGACTGAATTTCTTTCTCTTAAATAAATAGAAGCAGAATTTGTCACTGTGGTTATTTCTGCACTGTTTGCATACGATAACAGAGTCGTTAGCCACATTCTCGACGGAGCCCGTATGTCGAGCTATGTATGTCTATATGTATGTTCGTTGTGGTTTGGTGGGAGGGCATTTTTTTTTGGGGGGGGGGGGCTTCATGCCATGTCACAGGCAAAACTCATCTCACATGAAGCATGTATCCTGAGAATATGATTTACTGTGATTTATAATAATAATAATAATAATGAAGATCATTTATATAGCGCCTAATCCAAACGAGTTTGCTCTGGGCACTTTCTGACTGGATACTGTATAACATTGCACTGAGAGCAACCAGTTGTTACAAAATAAAATTTTAGTGAACGTGGTGATGGGATAAGGTGGGGGGGAGGGGGTGGAGGAGGGGGGGCTTAAAGTGTAGAAGATACCGAGGGCGTGGCAAACCTAGATTCTTGTGTTTCTGCAGATTAGGCCCAATAGATTTTTTTTTTTTTTTAAGTTTACATGCCTTTTCTTATTCAGCTCGATCATGAAATGAAAGGACCTGATGTCATACCATACAAAACGCGCAAAGAATATTGGCTCTTCAGTGTGGATTTCTAAGTTTTTTCTAATTTGTTTTAATTTTTTGCTCATGAAGTCTACAAGTCCCATAAGATTCACCAGGAGAATTATACAGACTTAACTATAATGTCAAGCTTTCTCCAGATAGGTCATTATGATCTTTCAAGTGGACAAACCTAAAGTTTTATGCTGTACATTTAAGTGAATCTATGGATTTAAAATTCTCTGTGGCTTTTCAGCTTATGAGGATTCTTCTAGTAAGATAACACGCCGCAGGAAACATATCGCTTTAATCCGTTCTCTATTTTTAGACCAGGAAATAATAAACCTGCTGCAAATGGCCTTGGGCGACGTCAAATAAAGAAGAGAAAATATTGCTAGTGTGTAAAGTGATACATGGGTTATGTAGCTGGACTCGGCACTGGCTTTATGTTTGTTCTAAGCCCGAGACGATACCAGCTGTTCTTAAAGACGCTATAACACATTGGTTCTCAGAGTTGCAAGTCACACTCTCTCCCTTGCGATTCCAGATCTCCTCAACTCCTCTCCAAGTTTGAATATTATATAGATCTTATTATATATGTTCACTTTTACACTGTTAATTGGTAATTATCGAAACAATTTATGAAATTTGAAAAAAAAGTAATCCTTTTTTGTCATTTGATCATAAAACTTCTAGTTGATTTAATACCCAGCTTGGAGTTCTTCCTCTTACTGTAATCTCTCCCTAATTCCTCCTCTGGCTAAAATTCTTCCCCGTAGATATGAAATTCTTCCCCTGGGAGCTAAATGTTCCCTATTTGAGAAGCATTGCTGTAGTAAAAGATGCAACACTTTGAATGACAAATTTAGCAGTGAGAATACTGACCTTGTTTTGCTATCCTAGGAGATAACAGCAATAACCTAGACCTAGTTCAAGAGTGTTGACAGATGGCTAATTCGTTATATAACGGGAACAGTAAAGAGCCAGTCAAGTTTCAAGACCTTTAAACAAAACCATCTACCTTCTACTCCCCAGTGCTCTAGGTTTGAAACACACCACATGATGCTCAGTGTTCTGTATTTGGAATACCTGTCATCTCCACAGGTCAGCAAATTATTTATCCCGAAAGACATTCAGAAATTTAATTTGAATTCTTTCGACTATTTGAAGTCAGGTTTGTAACGATCAGTGTTTTTGTTTTTCTTTTTGACGGTGATTTTTTTTGTTTGGGCAGAAGAGGGTTAAAGGAATGCTGTATTACAACCTATCGCGATTAACACTCTTAGATCCTCCAATATGTATTACTCCTTGCGCCTCAGATAAACAGGATCCTCTCCGGTGATGTTAGATTTCTCAATTCCGGTGTGACATCCTGGAATATCCCCCATCCTATTTTAACCCCCCTGATAATCTAGGATATCCTAGAACATCCCCCTATATTCTAAAGTATCCCCCAGCTCGATTTCACTTTCTTTAGCAGTGGTTCTCAATCTTTTTCATGCGATCGCCCCTTAGATTCCAAATTTTCGTTCATCGCCCATTTCCTCCCCCCTAGTATCTCCCGGAAAAAAAAGACAACCAGCATGCTGATGATTCATTATAAAGCAGAAACCATTCTTTATCAATGTGCTAAAAAACTACAACAAAACAACCCATTTCTGTTCATCAAATCCATCCAAGCATGCTGTTGAAGAAGTCAATGACTGACAATTGACATGCATTTGTCCCCAAATTTCTCTTCATTCTGGTTCCCCCTCAACTCCCGTATCCCCCCCGTTCCTCGTTTTCGCCCCCTTGTCGCCCTTTTCTTCGTTTCTTCCCCCTCCCCCCACCCCTGGAAATCAGAATCACCTCCCCAGGGGGCTGATATCGCCCACGAGGAGAACCACTGTTCTATTGGTTTACTGACATCAACGGCGAGGTTGCAGACATTCAAGGTCAGTAGGCCATTTTGCCTATCCCATGAGAGAAGGCTGACAAAATGCAGTATGTACATTATAAGATAGTAGGGAAAAACAGTTGTTGAGGCGTGGACTAAAGCTATATTAATCCAGCAGCCCCTTTCACATTTGATGATTGTGTCCTACTGTAGTGAAAGAAAGAAATGCTTCCAGGAAATGAGGCGGGGGTGATAGGGAGGAGGAGGACGCACAAGAGATTTATGCTGTCATTATGTAATGGAATGACAGACTTCCAAGGAGGGAAAAAGTTGGTGTGACCCTTAGAAAGGAAAGATAGTCTCAGATGAGGCTGGAAGATGGAAAAATTTAAATGATCAAACCAGGATGCAATTCTCTGTAACCCAGAATAACTTTTTTTAAAGATCTCTTGCTCAGAAAAAGTCTGTAAAAAGTGTTGGATCTGGAAGGCAAAACAATTTGGGACTGTATGGGTACACTTGAATGGGATCAGCTGCTTGTCACCGAACAGATCTTCACCTCCACTTATATGTCAATCCCTGCAGTGAATGGTTAAAAAATCTGCTGTTGTTGTTGTTGTTTTTTTCTGTCTGTCTCGAATCTGCATTGTCTTTGAAAGTTGTTTGATTGAATTGATGATGGAATGCATTCTTGACATTGCGACCCTGATTAGGAAGTTTTGTCCATGAGATCCCAGAACAGGACAGTGTAGGTTTTGATGACTATTTCTCATGTAAACTAGAAACAGACTCTCCCTGTTGATGCTGCTATTTGCTCGGCTTTGGTGACTGACTACTTGCAGCATACATGTAGTAGAGGATTGATAACACAGGAGACTGGGGACGCTGGGCCAATTACATCTTGGCACTTCTGTTGATACTGAATGTACTTTATTTTCATTGCTCCATACACAGACCACCACTGAAATTTAATCTCTTTAATGACTACTACTGCTAAAAGCTCCAGAAAAGGATACGGTGAGTGGACGGGAGGAGAAAGATTTATGCCCCCAGTTTATGCCAGGCTATTTCCTGTCTAATGTTAAATTGTCAAGCAATTGGAGGGGTCGGCTTTAAACGCATGTTAAGTCACAAGTCACACTTTATATTATACTAGCTGAGTTACCGGCCCTGCCCGGGAGAAATATCTTCATTACTTATAATGTACTAGATCTAGTACACAAAGTAAAGTTCCTTCCACAGACAAAAAAAAAAAACAATGACAGAATCAGTATCGACTCGGATTCCGAGCCTACTCTGGACTGGAGTTTGTTTACCCTTTTTCGGTAAAGTTTACGGGCGATCCATGTTTTCGTTAATCCACAATTTGCTTCCTTCGGCGAATGAACGATGAGGGAAACTGCGTCACGGTACTAAAAATAGATCATAATAGCGTGTCCCTGTTCTAAAAACTTGGGGTAGGAAGGGTTTACTGTCGACGTGTGTAAAATTTGAAGCGTGTGGGCTAAGTATTAACGGAGGAGTAGGCTAACATAGCCTTCAAAGTTCACTTTTATAATAATAGACTTGCACTTTCGCTCTCTTTCAGTTTCAACTTCAAAACAAACATAATGCGCATGCGCAGCTTCAATGAAACCTTAAAATGGCGAACCATGACTCGAAATGGATCTAAATGAGGCCGAAACAATGAAAAATGAAACGTAGAAGCCCATGTTAATTTCGCATTGATAATATGCTGTTGTGCAAAGTTTGGAGCCTGAGTGTGATGCGGTTCCTGAGCCTTAAGTGACCAAAGTTTCGAGTTACCAAAATATATATATATAGATATAGATGTGTGTTTTGTGTGTATATTTCTTTTGTGTGTGGCAGAGAAAGATTGTATACAGAAATGCACACGAAGAAAAGGGGGAAAAGACTACCCAAGAACAAAAAAAAAAGGTGGGGGATAATTTGTAATGGGGGGATAAAATAGAATGCCGCTTACCCATTGGCATGTATCCCCCATCCTATTTTAATCCCGGGGGATAAACTGTTATAGAGGGGGATATCCTAGATTATCCGGGAGATATTCTGAAATATCGGAGGGATATATTTGGGGGTTGGGGGGGGGGGAATAATCTGGAATACCACACCGGATGGTAGTGATATTACGGCTCATATATATGAATGAATTATCTCAAAGACCTTGTCAACAACAAGAAAGCAAAACTATTTCGGTCACTTTACTTTTTTAGACTTGGGATCACAATAAAACACGGTAGACAAGACTTACCATAAAAGGCACATATTGTGTTGACAGAAAGAATGATATTTCACAAACTTTGTCAATTAATCAAGTCTGTGCCATGGTCAACAAAATGCTTATTCATGTCCCGTTTTGCATGAAAAATTATTTTGTTTTTTTTTTGTTGTTGTTTTTTCTTCCTGGTCTGTCGCAATTTGAAATCATGCACTGTTGAGTCATTCTACTCCGTTGCACTGTCACTAGGGATTGTCACAGTTAGTTTACTGTAGTGGACTACTATTAGCTCGCCGCCGATTGGTTCGCGACGCCTCAAATGCTCGCAGTGCAAATCAGCTAACGAATCAAAATCAATGCTACAGTCGCCATGGTGATGCGTCGGTCCTTACATCAAAGATGGCATATCTGTGAAATGGGCCTATATAGACTGGTTTGGAAAACCTAACATTTTTAACTGCTTCTCCCTGTTTCTTCTCTGATCCTTTTACTCTGCACGCCCTGTGTTATGTTGAAGATGGGGATATTTTAGAAAGTTTAACTCTAACCAGAAGGACAAAATGAAGAAGCCACCTTGCACTACCGGAAAGGGCAGTCAGTAAAACTAGAACCGAAATTGCAAGTTTTCACCATTCTGTCTACATAAGACATAGCCGAATCATAATAAATAAAAACCTGGACTCTCCACAAAGTCAATGGGAGATGATTTTGTTTTTTCGATGTGTCTGTGTGACTGGGGGAGGGAATGAGCGGAGGAAGAGGGGAGAGAGGAGGAGAAAACAAAGGGGGGGGGAAGGTATTTGTGTAGGGATCGCTCACTGCGATATTTTTCTATAGCCGTTCACCGAAGCGTGATCACGGTTTAGTTGGATTTTCTCAGCTATTACGAAATACAGCGTCCTGAATTTTTGCATTCAGTGTTACATTTATCATGACCCTACAAATCTTGAATTTGAAGTCTATGCACAGCACCGTTCTTTCAAAGCGGCGAATTCCATTGATCTTTTCTTTGTTTTCAATCGAATGGTCCCAAACTTATAGACGTTTACAGTATACGTGTGTTCCAACATGATCTGTCACTTCTCGTTTCCCTGTAGTTGATCTAAATTCCTAAATATAGTAACAATCTGTGGTGAATTGCAGTGGCGTAGCATCACGTTACGGACTTGAGGTTTGCTTTACATGTAAATGCATTTATTGTTCCTTTCCTGTAAGATAAAGCTACTACAGATTCATTACTTATCAATTGAAAACAGTCTTCTAGTTATGCTAAACGGTAACATTTTATGAAAGATAAAGTTTGTAAAGTAGCTAAGCTTTCCAATCTGTATTAAGTTGTGAGAAATATACATATCGAGATATGATCACCCTTTCCCCTCTGAGTCCCTGTCATTGCAAGAGCATGGCTTTGTGGGTACAATGATCAGGTATGCGGACTTGGGACCACCTTAGACCCAATAGAAAGGTTAGCCCTAAAAAGGTTTTTTTTTTTTTTTTTCAAAACGGGCAAGAACTTTTCGATGTTTTTTAATGTTTTATCATCTCAGTCGCTTTCTGAGTCGGATGTCTCCATTGGATTGATGACGATATTCGGTTGAATAAAATGAAGGCCCTCGTTTTGCCAGTATTCTTCCTCCAACCGCGATACATGATCCTCTCACTTCCTCCAACCGCGATACATGGTCCTCTCACTTGCAGAAAAATTCTGCAGCAACTGTTTTCAATGCTGCATGAGTTAGATTTTGGATGTCTGACAGTTTGAAGGTCTTGTTCTCCAATGTTCCGCATCGTATTGATTTTGATGTTTAATACCACGATGAAAGGAATTCTGAAATTGAAAGATCTCTGACAACGCCTCTGACACTGTGTTGGCCTACCAGTGAACAATCACGAGAGTTTGTTTTTAAACTCACTTTAATCACGTGCTGTACCACATTTTAGTGGGACTCAAAACCATGTGTTAAATCATTACAGCAAAGCACCTAAATGTTTACCCTTGTCGGTACTCTCTTTATTTATATACCGCAAATAAAATAAACAAACTCGAAAACAACTTGAATAATTCGGGGGCAAAAAATCTGGGTTAGGATCATCACAAATTTAAGACTTCACGCCAAATTACATTCAAATATCGTCGACGGTTGCACACTTCGAGCAGTTTTCTGTGATCATGCCTCGGTGAACGGACTATAGCACCTGAACCGCCTGTCTCCCGTCTACCTCCGCCCTACCCAATTTCTGGTCTTGACACTAACTAAAAGTTTTTTTGTGTTTTTTTGTTGGTAAAGTCGTTACTCATGACGTTAGCCAACATGAATTGTTCAGGTAACAGGAACTGGAAGAATTCAAATTGTTTTATTATCGGATTTCCCGAGAGAAGCCGTGCTATAATGTCAGCTGAGAACATTCAAAGTCAGATCAATCAAATATACAGTAAAGAAAAGAAATGTAGTCACTTGTTGATTTTCCCGGGAGTTGAGACAAAAAGCCGTACACGGAGACGGCGGGAGGGCGCAGCAGCTTCTTCCCAGGTAAGGCGGAGAGTCTCAGCTAATTTCTGAGTAAGGCCTGTGCCTCCTAGTCAAGACTGTATCCGCAGATAGGTCAAAATTGGGCAAAAAGAAAAGGTTGTATGTTGCGATTTTCTGTCTTGTCTTTAGTTTGCTTTGTATTGTTTGGGTTTTATTTCTCACGCAGGGTTTCGCAACATACAATCTTTTCTTTTTGCCCAATTTTGACCTTGCTTATAGCCCTGCTGCGACCCCACAGTTTTTCTGTGGTTTTTATGATATTTCGCGATTTAGCGGACATGACGCAGCAAATGAAACGTGCGGTGGGCGAGGGAACAGAAGGCCAGCAGTGAATTGTTTATGTCTTGGTTGGTTGCCTGCTAGACACGGCTCAGATTATCACAGTGCAGATGTGTGTATTTTAAGTGAGTTACGGACGTCAATAATCATAAAATTTACATCATGTGGGTTTTTTTGTGTGTGTTTGTTTGTTTGTTTTTTTGTATTAATAATCACCAATGAGCGGCAAGGACATTAAAATGACATTTGCTCATACAAAAATTGTGAACAATGGAATAGGGCAGAAGAACAAATACATAAATGTAGGTATTTTATCCATTCTTAAAAAGGCGGATGGAGGTGTCGTTTCTCGGGTAACAGAAAAGGCAAACACGTGTTACGACACAAGGAGTTTTTAGTCTCCAAATAATTAGCATTCTATTTCCAAGTGAATGTTGTTACAAGCACCTACGCCCCCCGCCCCCCCCCCTCCCCCCCCCCCAAGTTTTTTTGGGCTAGGGGTATGTATTTTTAAAGCTTTCTGTGGCTCCAGAGCTAGAGAACTCCTCCAGAAATACTCCTAACAACAGCCTTAACGAATTATTCTTTCACATTTTTTTTTTGGGTGGAAATGGTACGGCGAGCCGCGGGTACGGGGAGCCGCGGGTTAGGGAGTGGATAAGAATCAGGGTTGAGGATAAGGACGAGGTTAGGGATAGCTACGTAGATTTTTGCTCCCCTAGAGCAAAACGGTTGGGATTGCGTACGTACTTATATCAACAGCTTTTCCAAATACGCAAATGTGTTTCATAAAACGCATAGATCTAGGTGAGCATAGACCAGAAAAAGAACTAGATAAAGGGTGAGACACACGAAGATGAAAATGGGTGGCAAAAGATGAAAAAGTGAAGGAGGCTCGAAAGAGGAAGGTGAGGGGTGTAGGTAAGGTGAGGGGTGTAGGTAAGGTGAGGGGTGTAGGTAAGGTGAGGGGTGTAGGTAAGGTGTTGGGCCAAGGACGGGATTAATTAGGAAAGGCAAAAGAGGCTTAAGATAAGGTGGAATGAAAGAATGAAATGTGTGTGTGTGGTGTGTGTGTGTGGTGGGGGGGGGGCAGGAGTTTGATGTTCACAAGATAGTATACATGCATGCAATTACTTCCATGGCTTGCCCAGTCCATTGCCGTTCATAAAACGGTTGGACATTTTAGCCAGTAATGATAGTAATAAAAACAAAAGTAGGATGTTGCCCAATTCCCACTGAAACAACTTTCACGTAGGGAGGAAGGAAATCTTTACAGGAGCTCATAATTATAATAAGAATATACCTTTTTAAAACCTCTAAATTCTGTTGGACATCTTAGCAACGGACTCAGTGTGCTTCGTCCCATCGCTGGAAACGACACAGGTAAAACATAATACTTGCTTTGACAGGTCCATCTTAAAGAATGGAATGGTACTTAGAAGTCAAGACACAACTGATTTACTTATAGATGTTAATTCCTGTCTCAAGCGGACTCCTTGGTTGATCCACAGACTGCCTGAGTTGACTGATAAATTAATAAAAGCGGAAGAATTATCACACCGCGTGAAAGAGTTAGTTTTTACAATGGCACTTTTCATATACAAACAGATGCACGAAATGCATCGCACATGATTTCAGCCATTTCCTTAAGTCAGAACAAAACCAGAACTGGAGCTAAATCTGAAGAAAAAAAAAAGTCGAGGGGGGGGGGGGTGGGGGAGATGGTGAATGGACGTCACAACAAACTAACTAGTTACATGTTCATTCTAGAATGATTCAGTTATTGAACCCCTCCCCCCCCCCTTCCCCCACCCCCGGTCCCCTCCCAAACTCCTGATTACGGTACTCCCGCAAGCATGATGACGAGAAAGCAGAAAGCCATTCATTGGGAACCAGAGGCACAAAATTATACACACGGGTACAGGCTGGATTATCTTGTATTTATTGTGGCCGTCGTCACGAGTGTTATGTACATCTGATTCTATCGCCGTCTGTGTGTGGTTAACTTTGTTGTTGTTTGTGGCCATTAGACAATGGCGTCGTTTACATTGCTAGTACAAACATCAATATCGCCATTGCCTGAGACTAGAATAAAATCAAGTTGGCGGCACGTAATTACTGTAAAACAATCTGTCTATCTGTCTATCTGTCTGTCTGTCTGTCTGTCTGTCTGTCTGTCTATCTGTCTATCTGTCTATCTATCTGTCTATCTATCTATCAATCTATCTATCAATCTGTCTATCTATCTATCAATCAATCTATCAATCCATCTATCTATCCATCCATCCATCCATCCATCCATCCATCCATCCATCCATCCATCCATCCATCCATCCATCCATCCATCCATCCATCTATCTATCCTGCCCATTTCCTGCTAATGGGACCATCCGTTTATAATATTATGTCATAAGTCTTCCTTTCCCTGGCTCTGGTGTGTTGGCAATTTTGGCAAACAGCAGAATATTCATGTGTAAATTGATGTTTGTACACGTATTAAGTGTGATGGTAATTTAACTGAACAGTTGTGCAGCCGCTACCACTTTAAAAGCAAAACAACAACAACAACAAGAAAAGGCCAGAATTAAGTTAGAGGTACAAAGTAAATGATTTCTTTCCAAGTTTGGGATGATAGCTGGACATTGAACACAGTTTAGTATTTTCTATATTCAAATTTGTAAAATGCACCTTTCTGCACAACCGCTGCAAGATGGCGTAAGCAGAGCCCGTGAACAAGAAACAGTGCAGCTGTCCCTCTTACACCAATACAATTTCACAATAAAGCTGTGTTTCAATGTGTATATAAACTGAAACGTCAAAAGTCCGTCAAGAAGTAGAGGTGTTTCCATGTGTACGGAAAATGTAGATCTAATTTCGTACCGTTCCTGCGTGTGATACACCGTCTTCCTGTGATTTCTAGTCATAGCAAGACCCCATTTTGATGGTGAAACTCTTGTCCGCAGTGATTTACATCTTTCATGTGGAACATTTATTGAATACAGGTGTGCGAACTAATCACGGAAAGAGTAAACCCAAGAAAGAGTTAAACATGCACCAGTGTGCTTCCTCTGCCGCCACACTTCATGTGCAGACAACAGCACATATTATACACAACTGCACAGCGAACAAGACCGAAATAAAAACACCACAATTAGACTACAACAAAGACAACATTCCCTACACCATACAAGACATACTTAACTTAGAGGACAGTAAACATCTGACTTACAGCCAGGAGACAATTAGTGAACAAGATCAACAATATAACGTGACATGCACAACCCTCTAGAAATTACCCCTGACCCGTCCTGGATACAATAATCATCACAAACAAAATAAACAAGCGTCTTGTCACAAGATTTTAACGGATACTATTTTCACAACGCTACACTTCTGTCACTATTTCTATACAGCATGGCATATCTACAGCGACATCTATAACTCTTGACGGAGTATATTCTAAACACTCCACCCCTCTCTGTGGCTGCACGCCTTAAACTGCAGGGCACTTCTACAACATCTTTTTCACAAAGGAAATTGTACCGGGACTCACGATCTTATTTTAACACCACCAATTTTAATTGCAGGGTTCCTCTACAGCTTTCCACTTTAACATCTATACGACACCATTATCAGTCTACTCCTACAGGCTGAATTGCTCTTTTACAGTCTCCCTCTTGATACAAAGAGCACTCCTTTTATGTTTCCAGCACACTCTACTTTCCCTGTCTCATTGACAAAGTTCTTATACAGCCTAGCCCTTTCCATACAATCTTCTGATTTCACATTAAACTTTCTTTGCAGAATGCATGTATGAAATTTCTCTACAGCCTCCCTCTTCATAGAAATGGATCCCACTTTTACATCTGTCTCTAGCCTCTCTACTAAGTGTTTAAAACGGAATCCTTTCTTGCAGTCCCATACTCTCTATCCTGATGCTTTCTTACCCTAAAAGGGATATCATACTAAGCCCGGTCAGACACAGTCAGATGCTGCCAGCAAAATATGCACCAAAGAAATGGTGGCAGAAGCTGACTGTATCTGACCAGGCTTAGTATGACAGGATCTTCCTGGGTGGACTGAGAAAGTATAGAAAATTCTGATGTGCACGTCTTGACTGCCAACAGCTGACTGTGTCTGACCGGTGTGACATCCTGGAATATCCCCCATCCTATTTTAACCCCCCTGATAATCTAGTATATCCTAGAACATCCCCCTCTATTCTAAAGTTTCCCCCAACTCGATTTCACTTTCTTTAGCAGTGGTTCTCAACCTTTTTCACGAGATCGCTTCTTAGAATCCGAATTTTCGTTCATCGCCCACTCCCCCCCCCCCCCCTCCCCTATCTCCCGGAAAAAAAAAGACAACAAGCATGCTGATGATTCATTATAAGCAGAAACCATTCTTTATCAAATGAACTAAATGCCCTTTGCTGGGCTTTGGTGACAGGCAACTTTGCAACATTAGAGGATTGATAACACAAGAGACTGGGGACGTTGGGCCAATTACATCGACCGACTTGGGCAGCCAGTCCTTGCAGCTGTTTGGAATATTTCTGAGTTGGATGTGTGACTAGTGCATTGGAGAGGTGGGTTAATTCGGCTGGCTTCTCCAAATGACAGCTCTCAGAATTGACGACAGTGATAGACTTTCCTGAAGCTGATGGTGTAATCTTCAGTAACATCCTCCACAATGTTGCTTCGAAGGGGGAAATTCTATCAAAGTTAGCAAATCCCTCATCAGCACTAGCTTCGTTACTGCTGTGTCACCATGCTTGACGTGCAATAATTAGTTCTTAATTCAACACTCATCTCCCGTGAAGTCAACAACTTGCTACCAAAGAGTTTATTTAACCTCTTTGCTTGCTACCGATTGTCATGAGGTAGTCCCTCAAAAACTTGGAAATTACACCTACGGTGCTTTATCAAAGGATACACATTTCTGTCAAAGCATAGGCTACTATGAGATGAGAACTTTAAGATCACAAGTGGCCGATTAAGATTATATCTCGACTTCATTTGTGCTAGCTCGATATTGTCAAATTTAGCAGGCTCGTGCGCTGTCCGTTCCTTTTTCTCCTCACAATAAAGAATGGATGCCCTGGTTGTCTGATGATACTGAGTACAATGTACTTTATTCTCATTGCTCCATACACAGAACACGACCGAAATTTAATCTCTTTAATTACTGCTCCTACTAAAAGCTCCAAGAAAGGGTATGGTTGTGGGCGGGAGGAGAAAGATTTATGCCCTTAGTTAATGTCAGGCTATTTCCTGTCACTACTCTTTACGAGTGCGCAATGCTCAGCCGCCGTGCAAAAAAAAAAAATAATCTATGTTTCGTTGTTCTAGAAGTTTCCGGGTTTTTTTTTTGGTTGTTTTTTTTTGGGGGGGGGGGGGTGGGGGGGGATCGCAGCTAATCTTTGCAAGTGCGCAATGCTCAGCCGCCGTGCAAAAAAAAAAAAAAACTTTGCAAGTGTGCATGCTAAGCCGCCGTGCCAAAAAAATCGTTACGAGTGCGCATGATCAGCCGCCGTGCACACAAAAAAACCCTTATTTTTGCAAGTGTGCATGCTCAGCCGCCGTGCACTTTGGGGCGAGCATGCCGTTTGGTCACATCACAATATTTTAGACCACATAAGTGAAACAAACCAATAAGACAGGAATCACTGGAGGTCCCCGGGCTTCCCCGGCTCATGGACTGAGAAATCCTAGAGATGGGCATTATTATTATGCTCAATGTGAGTTTGAGTTTAAATTTAAATCCGAAGAAGGCACTGTGCCTGCGGATCCATGAAAGAATTATTTTCTGACGTGGACCCGCAACGCATCCTGCCCTATCTGAGAGAGGCTAAGATCTACAACTTGATTTAATAATTTTATTCTCGTGTACATACCTTTTTCCAGATCTATACAGAACAACTTTTTTTTAGAATTTTACCAACGTTTTAAAATTATATGAATGTCTAATTCTATGTTAAGCTTAAAAGCTTTGAATACGAAACAAAAATAAAGAAAGTGTACCCAAATAGGCCATGAAGGGCGCAAAGTGGCCGTTATTGTGCCGACGCGCCGTAAAACTCAAACTCAAATTCGAACTCAAACTCATGCCACCTGAGCACGGTTAACCCTATTGTGCCTTACACAATTTACTAAAACTGTTGAACAGCAGTGCAAATATGTGAAGTTTACAATCAAAGAGCAGGTATTTAAATTACTGAGGTATAGTTCGATACAAATTGTTTTTCACTCTATTCTGTGCAAAAAAAAATTTTTTAATTGTCGTCCCAACCAGTGATTGTCCTATGTTATGTATAGAAAATCGTAAGTACTATGTCACTGACATGTCCTAAAGATAAAATGATCACTAGCTTTTGGGATCAATCTGAAATTCGGCTCCTATGCAATTTATGCTCACACTTGTTTTTTAAATATCTTCATTGTTTTGTTGACAAAACTCTCTTTGCTCTCCCCAATTTTTACTTTTCCATTGAAGATTCTCAATAGATGAGAGGTTTTAAGAATCTGTACTTGTCGGCCTTATCAGTTGCAGGGGATTTGGTGTGCGGATGAGAAATTGGCGGGGTCAACCAGAGTTTGTGAATGGCGTTTGGGTTGGAGTGGGGAGGGACAGGGTTCTAATGAGTGGTCGTTGTAGCAGGGTATTCTACAGGCTCCATGCTGGCTGCCGCCGCCCCTGCCACAAATCCATTAAATAATTTTTTAACCAGACAATTTACTAGCCCTGGCGGCGGTCTGTTTACACGTGCGTTAAAACCACAAACATTACATATGCGGTCTGTGTCATGATTCGGATATTGTTAAAACTCACGCAGAGAGTGAGTTGTTGTTGTTTACCAGGGCCATGAGAAATTGGCTGGTGGCCTTGAACGGTCCTCGCCAAATTATAGTTGGTGAGTAAATAAATGTAAAGTTAAACTGTTGGATTCACGCTTGTGGGTTTTAATGTTCGTGATTAATAAGTAATGGAGTAGGGGTGAAACAAGGTGGGGACAGTTGACATTGTTAAGTATGACTAGACAAGTTTTTGCACGTTAACTGGCTGGTAGAATAGTGCAGACGTATTACTACAGTTAAAATGGTGGGAGGTTTCGACCTATGAGATAGCTGAACTAATTGGGCCAGCGGACTAGCACGCTGGGTAGTTAGATAGTATATAACATCGTGTAACGTTCAGATTTAGTGAATACAGACGAGAGAAGCATCGTTTCGTGAAGTATCTCCGGTTGGCCAGTACCTGAACTGTGTGGTCTGAAGACTAAGAAGTCCTTGCTAACGGACTGACTGAGCTCTAGAAAGAAAGGTCTGAGTGGGCTGACCTTTGAAAGCCCACGCTGCGCTATTTTGATGTTCGCGCCTCTCAGTAGGCGTGAGCAATGGTAATATATCTTAATTATTCAAGTATAATAGAGATCGGAGATAGAGAGAGAACTACAGCCTCATAGGAAGACTAAGGAAACCCCAGCGGGCACTCGACCACGAGTGTCCTGTATGATAGATCTATTGCCATAGTATGATTGGAATAATATAGCACATTGTTGATGAATTGAATAGTGATTGTGCATAAAATATAGTCTTTTGGCAACTGCTTAAATTACCTACAAGCCGAAGAGTGCTTCTGTAGGCTTTGAACGTACTGGGCTCTCCTAACATTTAAGCCCATATGATTTATGGAGAGTTTGCCTGGCGACTGGCCAGTGGCGACTCAACTGTCACTTTAAATTGATATCCAGTTTCGTATAATATACCTATTTACTATTGATTGCAGTACCTCCATAGTTACATGAATATCATTGGTTAAGTTATTAATTAGAGTTTTTGGTTTGAATATATACCTCTATTGTCTTTTGTTTTGTTATTAATATTTATGTAAACTATGGCCTGACCGGCCTGACATATATACGCTCTAGTTATTTAGTACTTTTCTTGTGTGGTTGTGTCCGAGTGTGAGTTAGCTGCCTCTCGTGCAGTCGTAACATCCCCAAGACCCTAACTCTGCTCGTGACATCTGGAGGGGACCCCACTGACATCTGAAGAGGACCCGTCACCTTCTGACATCTAGAGAACACTACTATCATCGGAAGAGGACCCCGTCAACAGCTGCAGATCTACCACTCTAAGACTCCACTGTTATTTATGTAATTTTTGTATTTTATAGTTGTGTATACTGCTGATTTTTTTGTTTTTGTTTCTCCCCTACATGTCTGGCATGTCCTCTCGTCATTGATCCTGGGACCACTACGAGGGACTGACAGCTAGCATCAGGAAAAGACAAGACCAGCGCTGTGGACCAAAGGAAAGAGCCAGTCCATTTTGCCCAGTTAAGTGAACCATCTGTATTTGTCTTCGTTTGAGGGGTTCGTCGTTCCAGCTCCCCTACTTTTGACAGGCATTATTTTTTTCTTTTCTGTTAGATTAGATAGGCGGGTGGTTGGAAGGGATCGAGACTCAGCATACCTCTTTTTGCCAGACTAGCAGATCTAGATGGCGTTTAAAACGGATAGGAGATTTGCTTTGCCTTGAATAGTTCTGTAGGGACCTGTTATTCGTATAGATTGTTAGCGTTCTATCTTCCTCGTATTTTAGGAAGACGTCTCTCTTGTGCTTTTCTTACCTTTTTGTAGATAGTTTCAGGTTAGTCAGGTCTGTTGTCGTTTGTTCTTTCTGTTAGTCTCGTCTTACTCTCCATGTAATTCTTTTCCATTATAGTGTTGCATTATTATATTTTGTATTCATACTTGCTATATTATTGCCTGGGATAAATCACGTGTCTAGGGCACGTTGAGAGATAATCTGGATATTAGAGTTGTTAGGCTGGTATAGCCAAGGAAGTTCATATCGTGAATATTGATTTATTCCGATTTATAGCAGAGGGAACGCTGCTAGGAGTGTACGGAAAATACACTGGGAATATTACATTGGTATCGTTAATAACGGCCAATCACGGAAGCAGTAGACTCACTGCTTGAGGATTAGGAGAAATAAGTGGAGTTAAGTGATCACTGAGATAGCTCAACCACTACTTGGTTGACTAAGACGTACAGTTTGTTGTTGATTTCGTTAATTTCGTTCATACTGCAGGAACGAGCACCCGCAGAGTGCAATTAATAAATTGCTTCAAGGGAGAATAAAGTTGGAGATTTTTCAGGAGCTGTCCTCGATTAGGACATTATTATATCGTATTATCGACCGATATCATGGCCGAACTACAGAAATATTTGGAACTGGCCCAATCATTTGGCATACCGGAAGCTCAGCGTGCTTCTTGGGTAGACCAGAAACTGAAAGAAGAACGAGAAGAAAAGGCCGCGGAGAGATTACGAGAAGAAAAGGCCGCGGAGAGATTACGAGAAGAAAAGGCCGCGGAGAGATTACGAGAAGAAAAAGCCGCGGAGATATTACGAGAAGAAAAAGCCGCGGAACGAGAAGATAGAGCCGCGGAACGCGCGGAAAAACAGGCTCAAAGAGAGTACGAGCTCGCTTTGAAACAGTTAGAAGCGAAGCAAGCCCAACCTACCGGGGCTCCGGAAGTTACTTCCAATAATAAAACGAAGCCTAAATTGCCAACCTTTAATGATAAGGTTGATCGTATTGATTCCTACCTACACCGCTTCGAACTCCATGCCGTTTGCGCGGGATGGCAGCGTAGTGAGTACACGTCATGCCTCGCCAATCTTTTGACAGGGAGAGCGTTGGAAGTTTTCCATAGCCTCACTATTGATGACGCTAGGGACTATGACATTCTAAAGACCGCGCTATTAAAGCGTTTCCAACATACGGAAGATGGATTTCATAAGCGTTTCCGCGATTGCAAGCCGGAGGCATCTGAGAATTTCTCTACTTACGTGGACCGCCTCCGCCACCTACTCAGCCGTTGGACTGAGTTGGCCGGTGTGGAAGAGGGAAACTATAAGAAACTATATGATTTGATAATTAAAGACCAAATATATATGTCCTGCCACACGGACCTGGTGGCGCATTTTAAGGAACAAGCCCCCAAAACTACCGTCGAGATAACATCGATAGCGGAACGGTATGCTGCAGCTCACCCTAATCGATCGTTAGCTAAAGCTAAAGTAAACGAACCGTGTTACGCCGGCGCTGCTACTAAGACACCGGTACCGTCGAGACAATCAAGACAGCCCTTTCGACAGTCGCCGCAGGTTCGTCCACGGTCCGAGCCGCCGGTTAGCAGGAGGCAACCGAATCCCCATAAATTTTCTCGGGACTGGGAACCCCGATATACACGTCCTTTCCCTACCGGAGGACCGCGTAACAACTACTATCAAGCGCCCACATTTCCTTCTTGTCGAGGTACACCTCGAAGGGATGATAATCCAGTCTACTGTTATAGATGTGGCGCCGGAGGCCACATTGCGCGACAATGCAGAGTTAGATTAGATGCGGCAAATGCATGCTCTGTAGCATTCACCGAAAACCGCGGTTACAGAACTAGGAATGCCGAAACCGTAGATAAAGTTATTCCAGTGATGTCCGCCCTCCACGAGCGAGGCGCGCTGACATTGTATGAGGGACGAGTAAACGCCATACGAGCATCCGTATTGCGAGATTCAGGCTGTACGACCGTCGGTGTACGTGAATCCCTGGTCCGTCCTGCACAACTCCTGGATCGCGATGCGACTTGCATTACTTTTGGTGGTTCAGTTGAACATTTTCGTTTGGCGGAAATATATGTTGACACACCGTTTATAACTGGTGTTGTCACGGCCTGCGTGCTACCAAATCCGGTCGCCGACCTAATCATTGGGAATATTCCCCACTTAAAGGACGTCTCCGATTGCGAACTCGGGATTTGGGATGATAACGACATTGCGTGTGTCACGACAAGACAACAATCGCGTCGCCAGAGTGACGACACATTACGATCGCCTGTCGTCGATTTGGATGTAACCCCCGAGATTTTTCGTAACGAACAGCGCACAGATCCATCACTAAAGCCCCTCTTTGCTAAGATTGATCCGGACAACCCGGATACATCCAGGTTCTGCCTTAAAGACGACCTCCTATATCGCGTTTTTCGGGGAAAGCGCGAAACTATTTTGCAATTGGTCATACCGAGATCATTTCGCCGAGACATCACCCGCCTCGCGCACGACACGCCATTGGCGGGCCACCAAGGCAAAGCGAGAACAAAATCGAGAGTCCTGTCTCAGTTTTTTTGGCCCGGGGTTTACGGGGACATAAATAGCTATGTGTCGCGTTGCGATACATGCCAGAAAAGAACCCCCAAAGGAAAAACTTCGCGGGCGCCTATACAAGAGATGCCGCCGGTTTCCACTCCATTTCAGCGAGTTGCCGTCGACATCGTCGGGCCATTACCGAAGTCGGATAGAGGCCATCGGTTTATTCTATCAGTAATCGATTATGCCACCCGTTGGCCTGAGGCTGTCCCTTTAAAGGAAATATCGGCCGATCACGTCGCCGAGGCATTGGTGACCATATTCACACGTGTCGGATTCCCGTCCGAATTATTATCTGATAGAGGTCCGCAATTCACCTCTGACCTTTTCAGGAAAGTATTGGAACTCACGGGCATTAGGCAGAAACTTACGTCGCCATACCATCCACAGTCCAATGGCTGTTGCGAGCGCTGGAATGCCACCATGAAAACTATGCTGGCACGCGTTTCCGCCGATAGACCTGGTGACTGGGACCGTCGACTTCCGGCCATCTTGTTCGCATATAGGGAACTCCCAAATGCGACAACGGGTTTTTCCCCGTTTGAACTGTTATACGGTCGAAAACCACGTGGCCCGATGGCCATTTTACGCGATTTATACGCCGGTTCTGATACCGACGTTCCTGATACGCGATCCGCGTATCAGTACATAGTCGATCTCCGACATAGAATAGTTAATGCATGCGACCTGGCTCGACAATTTGCATGCGTACGGACCAGGTCATTTATAGGATATCGCGATCAGGGTAGTCGGTTAAGAACCCTGTCAGTCGGAGATCGGGCATTGGTGCTGTTACCAGAAACGAATAACAAACTACTCCTCACTTGGAAAGGCCCCTTTCTAGTTAAAAAGCGACTCTCGAGAGTTAATTATCTCATTACCATACGTGGTAACGATAAGGTGTACCATATTAATATGTTGAAAAAGTATCTTACCGATGATCAAACTCATCACGATCATTCATGCCATGTTGTGGCCCAAGCAAACGCAGCGATGGTCACTATCGATGACAACGACCGGGAGCCATTATCTATGACAAGATCGCTCCTATCCTTGCAAGCCACAGAGGACGCGACTTCCGTTAATATCAATCCAGAGCTGGATCAAAGTAAGACACAGGACATCATGAATCTTGTTCGGGAGTTTTCGCCAGTATTCACTGATTTGCCGGGTAAAACATCCTTAGTTCAACACGTCATCCGGTTGCACTCGGACGTACCCGTGTTTGTCAAACCCTACCCGCGCCCGCTGCAAGCGCACGACACCATACAGTCCGAGGTGGAAAAGATGCTCAGCTTAGGAGTCATTGAGCGCTCGACGAGCCCTTACTGCTCGCCGATTGTACTAGTAAAGAAAACAGACGGTTCCGTTAGATTTTGTATCGATTACAGGAAGCTTAACGCTCTAACCATTTACGATGCTGAACCTATCCCGAATCAGGAAGATCTATTTGCGCGATTGGCCGAGTCGTCCGTGTTTTCGAAAATAGATTTGGCTAAAGGCTACTGGCAAATCCCAATGGAAGAGGCCAGTAAACAGTACACAGCGTTTCAGACCCCTATGGGTCTCATGCAATGGAGATTCATGCCATTCGGTCTCGTAACGGCACCAGCGACATTTGCGAGGATGATGAACATCCTATTGCAGCAGACACCATGCGTCCTAAGCTACTTTGACGACATTTGCGCTTTCCATACGGATTGGAAAGGCCACTTAGAAGCACTTCGTCAAGTGCTTAGTAAACTTCGAGATGCCGGGCTTACAGCTAAGCCTAGCAAAGTCTTCCTGGGTTATACGCAGATTAACTTTCTGGGACATACTATCGCCAAAGGCGTCCAAACACCGGACGACAGTAAGATAAGTAAGATTTTAAAACTCCAGGCTCCTCATACTAAGAAGCAGGTTCGTAGCCTGTTAGGCTTCTTAAGCTATTATCGGAAATTTGTTCCTAATTTTTCGGCCCTTACGGCCCCGTTATCCGATCTTACAAGAAAAGACAGACCCAACAAAATTACCTGGAATACGCAGTGCGCCACCGCGCTCGCGACAGTGCAGCAACTGTTCTCCAGTTCGCCGCTGCTTATACTACCGAATATTAGGCGCACCTTCACCGTCCGAACTGACGCGTCGGACCAGGGAATTGGAGCTGTTTTGCTTCAGGAAAGAGATGGCTTATTGCGCCCTTGTATGTACGCTAGCCGGAAATTACTTCCGAGAGAGCAGAGATACGCTATTATAGAGCGAGAATGCCTGGCGATTGTATACGCCGTAGACGCGTTTTCCCGCTACCTACTTATGACAGAATTCGTCATCGAGACAGACCATAAACCGTTGTTATTTTTAAAATCGAACCGAGCCAAGAACGCTCGTTTGACCAGATGGAGTCTGGCCCTTCAGGAATACCGCTTCATTATAAAGGCCGTTCCTGGTGGAGATAATGTCCATGCCGACCTATTATCACGGTTACCTTAATCTTGTTGTATTTTAGTCTGTCATATGTATTGGCGTTGGATACTGATTAGCACCTCATTCAGAGACCGAGGGATGGTATCACATATTGTTCACCCATTGTGAACACTTTTCACCTACCCCTGTGCTTTCCTTTGTTCCAACAGCTATTTTACTGACGTCGACCCGTATTTTGGCCACACCAGACGTTGTTGCCCAGGGTCGAGGACGAGAAGATCATGGCAGACCAGGAGTCCAGATCCACTAATGCCATCGATGCTACTATAGTTATGATCTTTTCTTGAGTATTATTCATTGTATGTGTGCATTCCTGATGACATTCGCACAGGATCAGTGTTGTACTCTAAAATTTTAGAGTTATGATTGTTAATATCTACGTATTTAGAGGTAAGATTTAATCCTCAGAGAGATATATACTTTTGGACGGAGCCTTAAGATTTTCATGAAGTTTTGTCCATCAATGATACCCGTCCTGTAGGTTTTTTTTTAACTTTAGTACTAGTCTTAGTTATTACCTAGTATTCTTAGTTAAGTTTCGAGCAATTTCTCGACTCATGCCTTCCCCTTACGATAATCATTTATATCGTTAAAATTGCAAATTTTAACTGGGGTGGGGGATATGTCATGATTCGGATATTGTTAAAACTCACGCAGAGAGTGAGTTGTTGTTGTTTACCAGGGCCATGAGAAATTGGCTGGTGGCCTTGAACGGTCCTCGCCAAATTATAGTTGGTGAGTAAATAAATGTAAAGTTAAACTGTTGGATTCACGCTTGTGGGTTTTAATGTTCGTGATTAATAAGTAATGGAGTAGGGGTGAAACAAGGTGGGGACAGTTGACATTGTTAAGTATGACTAGACAAGTTTTTGCACGTTAACTGGCTGGTAGAATAGTGCAGACGTATTACTACAGTTAAAATGGTGGGAGGTTTCGACCTATGAGATAGCTGAACTAATTGGGCCAGCGGACTAGCACGCTGGGTAGTTAGATAGTATATAACATCGTGTAACGTTCAGATTTAGTGAATACAGACGAGAGAAGCATCGTTTCGTGAAGTATCTCCGGTTGGCCAGTACCTGAACTGTGTGGTCTGAAGACTAAGAAGTCCTTGCTAACGGACTGACTGAGCTCTAGAAAGAAAGGTCTGAGTGGGCTGACCTTTGAAAGCCCACGCTGCGCTATTTTGATGTTCGCGCCTCTCAGTAGGCGTGAGCAATGGTAATATATCTTAATTATTCAAGTATAATAGAGATCGGAGATAGAGAGAGAACTACAGCCTCATAGGAAGACTAAGGAAACCCCAGCGGGCACTCGACCACGAGTGTCCTGTATGATAGATCTATTGCCATAGTATGATTGGAATAATATAGCACATTGTTGATGAATTGAATAGTGATTGTGCATAAAATATAGTCTTTTGGCAACTGCTTAAATTACCTACAAGCCGAAGAGTGCTTCTGTAGGCTTTGAACGTACTGGGCTCTCCTAACATTTAAGCCCATATGATTTATGGAGAGTTTGCCTGGCGACTGGCCAGTGGCGACTCAACTGTCACTTTAAATTGATATCCAGTTTCGTATAATATACCTATTTACTATTGATTGCAGTACCTCCATAGTTACATGAATATCATTGGTTAAGTTATTAATTAGAGTTTTTGGTTTGAATATATACCTCTATTGTCTTTTGTTTTGTTATTAATATTTATGTAAACTATGGCCTGACCGGCCTGACATATATACGCTCTAGTTATTTAGTACTTTTCTTGTGTGGTTGTGTCCGAGTGTGAGTTAGCTGCCTCTCGTGCAGTCGTAACATCCCCAAGACCCTAACTCTGCTCGTGACAGTCTGCCTGCCTTACAAGTCATGATCCCGTCAGTTCGTAAGGTCTCTGTACTCCCATTCCCCCCCCCCCGCCCCCACCCCTCACAATCTCTTCACCTTCCAGGGGTTTCTGTAAACTCCAACCTGTATACTGCACACACCCACAAACACACACACGTCACTGTATAAAGTGTCTCTACTCTCATAAGTCGATCCCTCTCCCCCCCCCCCCATCTCTCTACCTGTACCATCCACCTTTTCTGACCACCGATACCTGCACCCCTTCCACACCTCCACCCCCACCCCCCGAAGTAGGCCTAAGTACCCATCAACATCCACTAATCTGCGCCCTGGCGGTGGGTCTGATCTGTTACCCCTGGCCCGCCACACGCCACCGGAGAGATCAGACAGCGCTGGGCATACCTATCGTTCCCCGACAGCTGAGGACTGTCCTGAGACACTGTGGCAGTTGTGAACAGCCAACATACCTGTAGTGTAACTTCTTGGGATACTCTCCTGTGGTAAGGAGATTTAGTTGTTTGTATTTTCTTCCTCGTCATTTTATCAGTTATTTCATTGGTCAACATTGGTATTTGCTCTGTGGTTACAATCTGACGCCGAAGATCAAAGACAGATTGTCAAAGTGCTGGCTGGACATGATAATAGATAAATAAAAGGGATGTTCACTTAATTTATGGGCATTGCCGTTCGTAGAATGGGCATTTGGCTGGTCATTGTAAAATTATTATGTGTCACAATTGGGATTGTCAGTGAATATAGAACAACTGACTGCATAAGGGCACGACATAAGGTCATCCACATAGAAGTAATAATTAAAAACTGTTTGTGGTGCGTCTTTTTTTAAGAATGAGTGGGATCTACATCGATCTTCTCAAAAACTATCAATCTGTTGGATTTGTTGAAATTTTGCATATGTTCATATTTCACACTAAACCTAACAGAACTGTTTTTTTTTTTTGTTTTTTTATTATTATTTGTTAGACTTTGATCTGATTTAGAGTTTACTTTTTTGCGCTTTGTAAACAATAATAAGTAGACCGAATTATTAAAAGCCATTATTTTGTACTGTGTAAAATTGTGCGAGACACTACAAAGTGCTCAACATTAGTGTACTTTAATGGGTTCAGTATTGTTCGCCCCCCTCAAAGTGAACATAATATTTTAGTGTGTCGCACAACTCGGTGCTGTGCTGTAGAAATAATTTTTTCAATACTTCAGTCTAAGTATTATTTTTGGCGAAGTGCCAAGAAGCAAACCCAAAACAAGCGCACAAATAAAAATCAGTTCCCTTAGGTTTAGTGTGAAATTATGAGCCTATGCAAAATCCAGCAGACAGTTTGTGAAAAGAATTAATGTTGGTACAGCTCATTCTGAAAAAGATGCACTATAGATATACCAGAATTTATATTACAACTGATGCAACAGACAGATGCAACAGCCGACAGAAGATTTGGGGTGGGTTTGGTACAGGTACTTTAAAACTACAAGTCTACATTTCAGCAAAATGCGATTCTTCATGGTCTGTTTGATGTTTGCGTTTATATTTGATTAATATATCCATGCTGGGCAGTTCATTTGGATAATAAAATTATCATACGCTGTTAGACGGAAATGATTCACAGAGACCCCGTGACTTCAGAATCAGAGTCTTAAGACCACCTGCTGTGAAATATCAAACAGTGTCTGCTGTCTGAAATGGTTAATTGGAAATTAAATTTGCATCATGAGTTTCTTTCACAGACATGGGGTTATCGATAGTTTTGTATGGAACACTATGTCTCGAACAATCATGATTGTCACCTGTTGTACTTCGCGGCAGAATGGTCGGAATAAAACTTGCCAAAAATGTGTTTGATTAATAATTTCACTAGTACAAAAACAAAAACAAAAGTATAGCAAAGTTAAAGAAAGAAATGTCAAAGTTTGAAAATGGCTGAAGTTGGACTGACGTCAAAAATGTTTGCGAAGCAGTTATCGCTCTTGAAATGCTTTCATGTGGGCCAGTTTCTGCCTGTTTAAGGATATTTAATTTCGCTTGAAACAGATCGTGATAAATGAAATCAAACACAAACTGGGCCTTGTGACATTCCTTTTGTGATCTATTTAATGCACTGAAGCCAAAAAAATGAAATCATTCAGAAGGTAGCACATTTTAGCCTCGAAGCCCATTAGGCTGCTTTAAGTACTCTCCAAACTCGATTTGTTCCAACCCTACTTTATTATGCATCCTCACGATTCGTAGTTAAACTTTATCCCGTGCATGGAGTCCCGTGAATTCATCGCACCTGGGGAAAGACACAAGTACGTGAAGGCACTTGGTGAATTTTCAGTGGACTGCCACGTTGATTAAACTGACATCCTCGCCACCTGAACAGTCAGGTAATGATGTAGTGACACAGGTTACCCAGGCCAAAACGCGGGTGGAGGTGGGGGGGGTGGAGGGTGAGGGCAGGCGGGCCAGTTGGGATGTGCTTGCAATTCTGGGGGGGGGGGGGGAGCCTACCTTCTCTACGGTAGCGACAAAAGGGAAGGGGGGCGTGGGCTTTGGTTATAAACTGTTGATATTACGAAGAGCGTCAAGGGGGGGGGGGAGGGGGGCATTTCGCACAAGAAAGGAAGATGCGTAAAAGATAAACACACAATACGCTTGAAGAAATAAAAATGTATTTAGCACTAATTACAAAAATATTTAATGACTTTTTTCAAATGGCGGCCTACATTCCCTATCTGACCCAGGCCTAGTACCAGCTTTGCAGGGGTCTGTGGTTACCTGTGTCACTTGTTAACTGGATACGTCACTACATTAAATCATGAGCATGGCATTTTGTGATCCAATCTGGGGGGTAAACCCAATAGCTTCGGCAGGCCTGCCGTCAGTCTTAGTTGCGTTTTCATGTGTACAGAAACGGAAACGGAAAAAATCCGTCAAGTGGTGAAAAGAAAGAGTGTTTCCATGCATACGGAAACGGTAGTTTTAGCATGGCAAAAGCCACACACCTGTTTTAGCTGGAACTGAAGTTCCGAATGCTGGATCTTGATTTAATCAAGAAAAAAAATGAAAATATTTTAAACTAATAATCAATGTCTGTTCAACGTGTTAGCCTCGGCACACACCATCCGATTTTAATCGGCCGACTAATTGGATGGTAACTTCACGACATTGAGTCTTAGTGTACTCAGAGAGTAACTATGTATGTGTATAGAGAGGTTTCACTATTGGTCGATGTGCACTGCGAGACACGGGAGGCGCCGCGAAACCACTGTTAGCATGGAGTGGAAAGTAGGTTTCTGTGGTAAACAATACACGTTTGTGCATTTCCGTGGGGCATAAGACCTTGCAAACGGCTCTAGGCAGTTTCAATCAGCCCAAAAATATGAACAAACCACATGTCCGCTATCTTGGGTGAAGTCGGTCTCTTTCAATTCTTGTTTGCCGCAGCGACATAGTTTCGCGATTTGGCGGAAGTAAAATCTCTCTATACATAATTAGTTGGCTGATGCGCGAGGTCTCATTGAAACTGCAATGACAGCACCATCCAGCTAGTTGGCCAATGAAAACTAGTTGGTGATGGTGCGTCCCATAGCTTTTTAATGCAGAAGCACTAAAAACTGTTATCCTTTTTATATCTGTCAGGTCAACAGCTTATACATAGAATAATCAAACGAATCGGGGTAAACAGTTACTGCCATTTCAATGACAACTCAAGGCACAGTGCACGAACTGGATCGTTGCTCTCCAAAAGCAGAACCCACTTCATTGAACGTATCTATTCAGAATCGTTATTCAAGGGGAAAACCCATTATGTGAGTTCAGCTTGCTTTAGTAGGTGCATGAGAAAATACAGAAGTGTTGTGCTCGCACAGATTTTTTTCGCTAAAGTGAATACGGTAAACACTTTGATATTATGATAATTTATTTATCTCGAGCGCTGAAACTACTTTGTTCGGTTTGTTGCTCCGGACGAATGACAATAGACAGTCCGCGCATAGACGCCACGTCGGCGAAAGTTACCCAAAGCGGAGGAATTTGTCCATTTTCGCACTATTTTGGGTCGCGCTTTGTTGCGATTCGGCTGTGAGAGAGACGAAAGTAACTTTGCAACTGCTGTCGATACGGAGCTTCTATTTGTAGACTTTCCACCTGGAAGGAAGCTTTTTTTTCACGATATGAATGGATTTTTATGACTTATTAATTTTTTTTCGTGCAAATTTGATGGCCACTTTTTCTATACATGACTGTTATGTTCATAAAGCTTCATTCTTCAACGTCGCCATGGTAGCGCAGCGCCCTACCTTTTCCTGTTCACATGGCATGTATCGAAGTGGTGCTGCCTTCCCGATTCAGAACTTTAAAATCAGATTAATCTTCTTTCCGTACTCCTGTTGGTGCCACAGTATTATGGACAAGACTTTATTCTGACAACTTACGAACATTTATCCTTTTTTTTTTTACAGTAGGAAGGGCGCAATCACGGGCAAGCTTGAACCAAAAATGTGTGTGAGCGTGACTGCGAACGTAGATCTGTGTCATGCTGCTTTCGTTGTTCAACTTTCTGAAAGAGAGAGAGAGGGGCGGGGGGGGGGGTGGAAAATGGCAAACCTTGTGATTAATTAGGCCTAATACAAAAGATATACATGTCGCTTAGTCTTCGTTGAACAGTCGCTGCAGGGCACGTGTAGGTCACAATCACTGAATCAGTAGGGAAGACGCCGGAAGATGCATGCAGGGCTTAGCGTCCTTTGGTCTGCTGTTCCACGCGAATAAGCTCCCTTGGCACCGAACAGCACGTCGGTGCGCGGAGTGTGCCTCACTACGATAAAGCGTGTGTTACAATGCGCTTCGGATGGCTTATGATAAGTAACGTTAGGCCAACGTGATGCCTATGCGCGGACTGTCTATTGATTCAGATTTACCGTAATTCAGAAATAACGTTGAGTCTGTAAGTCATTTGATAATGGTGTCGGTACCATAATATCACTTTTCGGGTTCATCGGGATACGGCCTGATGTGTTAAGTAAATCAGAGAGGTGATGGCAAGGTCTTGGCAAAACAAATGGAACTTGGGTTCTGTCGACATTTATGGCGTTATCGCTGTTCTACGATGACCAGGGGGATAAAAGGAGAAGTGTCAAGTTTTTATCCACCAAAGTGAGTGAAAACTCTCACCGCCAATTTCAATTCCGACAGCTGGCTATGCAAGATAGTATGCATTGTTTATCAACTCACCAGTATGAAAACCGTTCATAATATGAAGGAGGGGTTAAATGGTTTAGTAGTGGAAAAAATAAATGAAGTTCACGAAGCAGAGCGGAAAGCACAGACAGCAATTCCAAAAGAACGTGGCAAGATTCACTGCGCAGGGAGAATTTTTCTTAACTGAACGCACACGTCCCGTTCGTAACATGTCGCCTGAAACCTTTCGGAAGCGAGGAGTTCAATTGTTTGTGTACAGTTTAAGTGTTACTGTGTGCTTTTATATGGAGGGCCGGGTGGTAACCTATCATAATTCGATTCTTTTTTTTTAAACTAGATGAAGTTCCTGGCATTATCCGGGATAAACCTGTGAACCCACCGTACCATATCTCTCTTTTTGGTCTAGAAAGCTTCTCATATTCTACAGTCTTACTACAGATTTCATGCGTACCAGAGCACTACGCACTCATTTCTGGTAGGGAAATTGCGCGCACCGAACTGAACGCGTACTCATACATCGTTTCCGGTGCGGTGGGCTTACTACAGGGAGCCAAAACATAGATCATTGTATTTTACATTTTTACAACTTTTTATTTAAAAAATACCTGAGACTTGAATAAACGCAACTGGTCGATACAAAAGCGATTGGGCTGGATTAGTTGACACTTTGGAAAATTAACTTTATCATTGTTGAATCTGTCGTTTAAGCTGTAGCGTCGAGCAAAAAGAGGGGGTCAAAAGTGCACCACAATGAATTACTCCCGCCACTATTTTCGTTTTTCAATAAGATGAGATATCTGTCGCCCTTGACAACCCGCAGATCGTGTTGGTTGGGGGTTATTATGCTGAAAACTGAGAATTAAATCATCTTTTTTTTTTTTTTGATATCGTAATTATTAAGTTTGATAAAGAAATGTTATTCAGTTTCTTGCTTCTCCTGAAAAATGTGTAAAAACCGAGTTACGATATTTTATCACACGGCTCTCGACATAGCCCATTTGGCTCCTAATTATATTTCACTTCTTCATGCTAAATTCAGCAAGATCCGTTCACTTCTTTTAGAGCCTGATGGTTAACAAAAGGGTTTTCTTGTATTTTATATCGTAAAAGTATTCATTCACACTGTGAAGATATAGATTTATTATGAATGGAAATGATGCTGTTATGTATAATAAAATAGTACATAATTTGTATTATTATGGCTGAAGATAATGAGACGACAAAGAACCCCCTTAAACAAGCTCATTCACTGCTCCCGAATCCCTACAGGGTCGTACCGGGCACTGCATGATGGAACATTCCGCCACAAGCCTCCAGCTGTCACGGTTGTGTACAAGTGTCAGGTTGGGCAAAGCTCCTGCCAGTCCATTCAGTGATGTTATCGGTCCATCTCTTTCCCTGTCTTCCCCTTTTGCTCTTCCGCGGGGCTGTTTCTTGAAGAATGGTCCTGAGGAGGCCACATGCTCAGGCTACTTATCCATACCATTTCGCCCCCCCCCCCTTAACAAGATCTGGAGACAAAATCGCCCCTGTTGTGCTGCGTCTTTCTAACTTCTGGGTGCCATGGACCTTGAATCCTGTTCGGGGGGGGGCGGGGGGGGGGGTCCAACGCAGCTTTCCTCGACCTTTCTTGTCCCAGCCCCCACCATAATTTCCCCCCCCCCCCAAAAAAATGTGCACCCCACTGTGATCGGACAAAGGTAGTGTACAATCTTTACGCCCCGTTTTGAAAAGTCCCACACCCCCACCAAAAATAATATTGCCAAGCCCAGCAGTGGTGCGTGTGCTCCACCTTGAGAAACACTGGTCTAACCGAACTGATCTGTGTTTAGGCCTTTATTTTAGGAGGTTCGCTGCCCTTGGCATTTACACCTGACTTTTTTCTTGTTCTCGTTTTTATGGTAGGGATGCGGGTTTTTTTTTTAGTTTGCCCGGGCAGGGGCCTTGTTTGGCCTGCTCTTCTCGGCTTTTAACTGCCATGGTACATGCATCTTCTTTAACGTGTGCAACATGCACACTGCACTCTGCACCCCCCCCCCACACACACACACCCGAGTTTATCGTCCTTATTCGAGAAGACTAGGTGCTCGATCCTCCCTACCATAAGACCAGGAACAGGAATTTCACCCCACCCCCCACCCCACCCCCCCAAAAGAAAAAAAATTCCAATGTGCTTGCACCAACCGGGGTTCGAACAGGGTACCTTCTTCACGAGAAGCGAGCACCTTGCCTCTAGACCACCGTCCGTGTCCCCAACAGACCTACCTGATCTCTCGTGGCCCGGTGTTTATCAGGCACCTGCTGATCGGTGACCTGGCCATTGCCCAAACTTTGACATAGCCAAATTATACTGGAAAAGGGTGTAAAAAAAAAAAAAAACGGAACTAAAGAAAAGAAATTCACATTTTAAGTTGTTTTGACTTTACTTTGTATGCCAGATAGCAGTTCTCTGATTTCAGCGGAATGCGACCGAATCGTTGGCTAGAACGTCTGTCATGTAGTTGCTTTGTGGACCAAGGTTCTTTTTTTTTAAATTCTTATTTCTCTGATTTACAGTGTGTGTTTAACTGTATTTGGATTACAGACAGAAAGATCGATTTGCCCACGGATTCGCTGAAATCGATATTCATAAATTAGCAACAAAACAAAACAAAAACCTGCGTCGAGACAGCTATAAAATATGTCATTTTTTGGAGGTTTATATGTGTATATAAATCTAACAAAGGACATTTTAGCGTGAACTCACACTGACTTGAAATGCAGTTGTATGATTCTGCGCTCTACTACAGTGTTAATCATAATACCCTGTCATTTTTTACCGGAATTCCCTGCCAAAGTGTGACGCATTTTCCATTACACAAGTGTTCTTGAGGGCAAGTGACAGTGGTTGATAAAGTGTCTTGTCTATGTATGATTGTGGCAGGATGGGCGGTGAACGCATGGCCTCTTGTCAGAGGTTCCCAACCTGAGGTAAATTTACCTGTGTGTGTGTGTGGGGGGGGGGGGGAATAAATAAGGCCGGGGGAGAGGGGAGGAGGGCATTTTGCTGATTCTGGGGTTGTAGAGAATTTTCATTGATGGATGGATGTATTCTCATTGATGGATGGATGTATTCTCATTGATGGATGTATTCTCATTGATGGATGTATTCTCATTGATGGATGGATGTATTCTCATTGATGGATGTATTCTCATTGATGGATGTATTCTCATTGATGGATGTATTCTCATTGATGGATGTATTCTCATTGATGGATGTATTCTCATTGATGGATGTATTCTCATTGATGGATGTATTCTCATTGATGGATGTATTCTCATTGATGGATGTATTCTCATTGATGGATGGATGTATTCTCATTGATGGATGTATTCTCATTGATGGATGTATTCTCATTGATGGATGTATTCTCATTGATGGATGTATTCTCATTGATGGATGGATGTATTCTCATTGATGGATGTATTCTCATTGATGGATGTATTCTCATTGATGGATGTATTCTCATTGATGGATGTATTCTCATTGATGGATGGATGTATTCTCATTGATGGATCTATTCTCATTGATGGATGTATTCTCATTGATGGATGTATTCTCATTGATGGATGTATTCTCATTGATGGATGTATTCTCATTGATGGATGTATTCTCATTGATGGATGTATTCTCATTGATGGATGGATGTATTCTCATTGATGGATGTATTCTCATTGATGGATGTATTCTCATTGATGGATGTATTCTCATTGATGGATGTATTCTCATTGATGGACGGATGTATTCTCATTGATGGATGTATTCTCATTGATGGATGTATTCTCATTGATGGATGGATGTATTCTCATTGATGGATGTATTCTCATTGATGGATGGATGTATTCTCATTGATGGATGTATTCTCATTGATGGATGTATTCTCATTGATGGATGTATTCTCATTGATGGATGTATTCTCATTGATGGATGGATGTATTCTCATTGATGGATGTATTCTCATTGATGGATGTATTCTCATTGATGGATGTATTCTCATTGATGGATGTATTCTCATTGATGGATGTATTCTCATTGATGGATGTATTCTCATTGATGGATGTATTCTCATTGATGGATGTATTCTCATTGATGGATATATTCTCATTGATGGATGTATTCTCATTGACTGACTGTATTTGTTTGGTTTTGACTTACCAGTATCTGTTCATCATTACTTGTTCATAGGAAAAGTGAAATAATTATCTTCAGTTTTGGGCTATTATTATTCTTATTATCATTTGAACTTGAAATAATAATGTTATGAACAGAATTTTAACATTTCCCACTTATTGGTTGCTTCGTTATGGTAGAAGTGTAAACTCAAATTACTGAATAAAACAGGGTGGGGGTGTATTGACCATCTGAGCTCATTAATGCTTGTGTAAAGAAATTCCTATCCATCTTAAATGACAGCCATCAGCCCCTCTTTCATCAAAGTTTTAGATCATTCAAGAGCAACACAATAATACACTTGGAAGCATACAAAGTAAAAACAGAAGATCGTTTTTGCCCTGCGCAATTAGCTAGACGTTTGCCTCATTTCACTAAGGTGCCTTAGCTAGACGTTTGCCTCATTTCACTAAGGTGCCTTAGCTAGACGTTTGCCCAATTTCACTAAGGTGCCTTAGCTAGACGTTTGCCTCATTTCACTAAGGTGCCTTAGCTAGACGTTTGCCAAATTTCACTAAGGTGCCTTAGCTAGACGTTTGCCTCATTTCACTAAGGTGCCTTAGCTAGACGTTTGCCAAATTTCACTAAGGTGCCTTAGCTAGACGTTTGCCAAATTTCACTAAGGTGCCTTAGCTAGACTTTTGCCAAATTTCGCTAAGGTGCCTTAGCTATACGTTTGCCACATTTCACTAAGGTGCCTTAGCTAGACGTTTGCCAAATTTCACTAAGGTGCCTTAGCTAGACGTTTGCCAAATTTAACTAAGGTGCCCTAGCTAGACGTTTGCCACATTTCCCTAAGGTGCCTTAGCTAGACGTTTGCCAAATTTCACTAAAGTGCCTTAGCTAAACATTTGCCACATTTCACTAAGGTGCCTTAGTTAGACGTTTGCCACATTTGACTAAGGTGCCTTAGCTATACGTTTGCACACATTTCACTAAGGTGCCTTAGCTAGACGTTTGCCTCATTTCACTAAGGTGCCTTAGCTAGACGTTTGCCTCATTTCACTAAGGTGCCTTAGCTAGACGTTTGCCTCATTTCACTAAGGTGCCTTAGCTAGACGTTTGCCTCATTTCACTAAGGTGCCTTAGCTAGAAGTTTTCCACATTTCACTAAGGTGCCTTAGCTAAACGTTTGCCACATTTCACTAAGGTGCCTTAGCTAGACGTTTGCCACATTTCACTAAGGTGCCTTAGCTAGACGTTTGCCACATTTCACTAAGGTGCCTTACCATGTCAGTTCATGTTTGCCTGTTACTGAGTTTATGCGTAAGATAATGTGTACCAAGTGTGTGTTGTTAAACGCTCTATCAAAGAGAATTTCCGTCATTGGATGATAAAGCGATTCTTGTCTTATCTAATTTACTTTCGAAATATTGCCAGTTGTAAACGGGATGAGGAAGGTGGGGAACCCTTGTGCTATGTGCTTCTAGAAAGACAAAAAAGAAATACAAGAGCCAACGCCAAGGTCTCACGAAAGTCTGCTAAAAAAGTCTGCTATTCAGGGGACGGGGTGGGGGGGTGGGGGGTGAATGACAGCAATATTATTCATTGCCCAAGGGGTTGATTTCCTTTTCATCGGGCCTGAATTTGGTGAAGTGGTGCGGGACTGGTAGAAGGGTGGGGGGTGAAACGGAAAAACAAGTGGATTTTTCCCAGGCTATATTTAGATGTTTAGTAGTCTTGAATTATGTCCCTTCATTTCCTTTCTGTCTGTCACGCTGAGGAGAAAACACGGACAAGATTTTCAACTGGTTGAGAGTGGAGAGGCAGGAGAAAAGAATATTGTTCTCATACCTCTCACTGGGTCGGGTCTTTTTTTTTATATGATTTGAAAGGGGAACGATAGGTCAAAGCGAGGTTTGACAGGGAGTGCCTCTTGGCGTGTTCTATGTTGAATCAATTTCCTTTACTAGAATAGAATGAAGTGCTTCTCCTCCTCCTCCTCCTCCTCCTCCTCCTCCCCCTCCTCCCCCTTCCTTCGTTTTATTCTTCTTCTTCTCCACCGACTTCTTCTCCTTCTTCTTCTTTTTTCTTCTTCTCTCCTTCCTCTTTCTTGTTCTTCTCGATCTTCTTCTTTTTCTCTTTCTTCTTCTTCTTCTCCTCCCCTTCCTCTTTCTTCTTCTTCCTCTTCTCCTTCTTCTTCTCCAAACAACTCCTAAAAACATGACCGCCGCCGTCCATGCATGCATTACTTTATATCGGCAGATCCCGCTATTTAGTTACTGTACTACATCTATGGTTAGACACCGGTGGACAGGACGATGAACTGACGTAAGTGTCAGCTGTCCAAACCACCGGACTGTCTGTTGGTTAATCTGTTGGTGGACTGAGGCTGCCGGAATGAACACGCCTGTCAATAAAATCACTGGCAGTTACAGTGGTGTGTTGTTGTTGTTTTTTTTCTCTAAAATTTAATAACACACAAAATCTCGATGGGAACTTGGTATTGTGCCAAACCTGAAACTTCATTCACATGGCCATCGAACTATCATTGTCGAAAATGTTCTTTCAGTGGTCCGATTTTTATAACACGAAAAGGGGGTCATGGGTGAGGAACTTCATGTCAAACTTTAAAAAAAAAACTTGTGTTGGAAACTAAGAAGAAGATTATCGGCAGCTAAGATCACTCCTTTTTTTTTTTCTTCATATCCCTCACCATTTCATCCTCCCCTCACCTTTTACCTCCCTCTCCCACCTCAAGCTTTCCCATGCCCCTCTTACACCCAGACTTTGTTTCCCCCCTCACCTTCGCCCTTCCTACCTCGTCTTTTTCCCCTGCACCGACCCAGCCCCCTTTTCAATACACCACTGGCTGAGCAAAAACACTTCTGTTCTTCACCAGTGGACGCTGTGGCCGTCTCAGGATTCTTATCAAGAGAAATTACATGTACTATGAATGGCAGATTAATTATAGACTTATGTTACAGTTTGGTTATAGTTTTGCTATACTCCCTACCCCCCCCCCAACCCCACCCCCACCCCCAGCGATATGTGTTCCTATTGTCGCAACTGTTCATTTAGTTCGTGATTATATAACCAGCATTTTTTTTACACATTTAATTCGTGATTATATAACCAGCAATTTTTTACACATTTAGTTAGTGATTATATAACCAGCAATTTTTTACACATTTAGTTAGTGATTATATAACCAGCAATTTTTTACACATTTAATTCGTGATTATATAACCAGCAATTTTTTACACATTTAATTCGTGATTATATAACCAGATATTTTTTTACACATTTAATTCATGATTATATAACCAGCAATTTTTTACACATTTAATTCGTGATTATATAACCAGCAATTTTTTACACTTGGTCCGGTCCCATCTCTTCTTCCCGTCCAGCACGCCATACTTTTCCCCCTCTCTTATTACCTCACACTATGCCCCTCCGTTTTCTACTCTTCTCCCATCCAAAATTCGCCCCTGCCCTCCAACCCCCACATCCCACACCTTCCCCACCTCCTCCCAACGTCTTCCCCTCTCACCCCCTTCTTCCTCTGTCCTCCAGCCTCCCTTCTCCCGTTCTCGCTTCTCCCCTTCCCCTCTCAAACTCTGTTCTCCTATTCTCCCTCTCACCCCCATTAGGCCAACGCTAAAATCCGCCTGTCACAACGTCAGCGTCGTTACCTGTTTGCACTGCTCTAGATTATAGGCTGCCCCCATAGGCCTATCCTGACCTAGCCGACCCTGCACGTAAAAAAATCGCAAATCGTGAAATGCCTCGGCATAGCCAGTTAGTTATAAATTCATCTGACACGGATTTTAGGAGAGCCGAGACGGGAAGACACTTGTACAGGTAGGAAATGTTATTTTGTGACTCTTTTAAAACTGTACACGATTCCAGCTTTGAGGGGTGTGTGTGAGGGTTTGGGCGGAGACGTCAGAAACAATTGGCCGGAACATACCTACATATCGTAGTGGACCAGGGAAATTGTCCAGGGTCAAAGTTACTATGTTTCGGGAGCAGCTAAAAACCTGTTTTATTCCCGCTGTGTAACTAGATCTATGTCGTGTAGTAGAAGTATGTATTCCAGACGGTTTCTTACTGAGGTATCTGTTATAATGGGACCTTAGGATTCTACATTTTAAACTACAGATGAACATTGAACGCAACTTAGTATTTGTTCTATTCTGCTTTATAATAAGGTTACGATCCCCTAAATATCCCTTTGCTAAGTCTATGTTATCGTTTTGAAACCCGGTAAAGTAGATCAGCGAGGTGTAAAACTATGATTGCCACTTTTCAGAAAATTTTAACTTGTAGCAGATCAGCAACGGCAAGTCCTGTAATTCCAGCCCTACGTTCTAGTGATAGCGATGAATTTCCAACGCAAGGGCTCATTACAAAATACAGAACTGCTTTCACTTTAGCGTTTTCTGTTTTTGCCTGTTTGTTTTTGTTGTTGTTTTTTTAGAATGTTGTTTTTCTCTTGGGGTGTGTGTGTTGGGGGGGGGGGAGGGGGGGGGGAAGGGAGGAGGTTTGCCTTGTTCTGCTTATGAGTCTTTTTTTTTTAAAGTACAGCTATGGTATATTCTTGATTTATAATATCTCAATATACTATATTATACACAATGATATAATAGCTCCAACAAAAGTTGTAGCTTGAAATTAATATATTAAGGAGCACTGGATTAATAACTATTTCCGCTAATACACAGATCAAAGGTATATTAATTTGCATACGATTTGTAAACAATTCAAGGCAAACACGTAATGTGAAAAAATTCTTACAACCCTGCAGTCACGACAGGCGCATGTAAATGGTATGTTTTTTACCTCTCTGAAGATCTGGTAAAGTGTAAAAACATCTATTTCTGTTTGTGTACATTTTTGTATTGCATCGAAATAATAGTGAGTGTTGTACATTGGTATACCCCTCATCCATAATAATTATTTCGTTGGATTTGAACGGGGGAAAAAAGTAGCGATCATGAGCTGTTATATCAGCTTCATGCAGTTAGGAAATCTTGTGACCGGTTCATCTTTTACCCGGTAAGTGAGACTACAATAATTATCGTCTCCGACCAGGAAAAACGGTCGTAAGTCAAAATCACTTCTTTTCGTGGGAAGCCAAAAAAAAACAACAAAACAACTGTTTTATTCGCGTTGAGTTATTCCAAATTGATTCATAAAGATAGGAAGCAGCTGTCGTTTTGTGACACGGGGTAGTTAGATTGGCGAAGTCAAACACTATAATATGTGAGATTTTTACTTTTTGGAAAATTTGTTATACGACAGTTTTCCGGGACGGCGAGGAAATTAATAAAAAGTGGATAGTGCGAGAAGGACTGAGAGGAAGGAAAGACCACAATACAATGTACATTACTTAACGATCTGTAAACGCAGGTGTAAAATGCCAGCCTTGGGGCAGTCAACGTCCCTCGCCCCACCCCATCCATCCCGCCGTTTCCTTGCATTCCAACACTTGAAACAAAACAAAGGCCTGTCTACATTTATTGTGTTTTGCGAGCTGGACGGGGCAAAAGGCAGACAGTGAAAGGAAAGTTCGTTTTCCCCTCTCTCTCTCTCTCTCTCTCTCATCATCCATCCCATAATCTCTCTGAAAATCGTCAGTTTTAATGTTTAATTCCACCCCCCCCCCCTCCTCCGAAAAAACCAACAATATCTGACGGCGCAAAATCTATACCAAACAATAAATTATTGACTTCCCTTTGTGTCCAAAGCCATGATGTAATGGTGGACTCTCTCGCTCGATGGGGGTCTGTGCGGTGTGTATACAATTTTTATCACTAACATGCGTCTACACTGAAATTTACAAACAATCCTTGACGATCAGAGATAGCAAAACGTGAGTTTCTTCGTTTAGGCACTGCTGTTTTGAATGTCTCGGCCGTGGAAGCGAAAGGATCAGATGAGCCAGACATATAATAGTGAATAACGAAAAGGTTCCTTGAGGTGGAAGTTTATTGTGCGTTTACTGCAGGGGAAAAAAAAAAAAAACAGGATGTGTAACTGTGTCAAACGCTGTGCTGTTGGGGATATTGTACAGTGGTTTAATGCCCACATTAAATTTTGATCGGCAGGCCAACTGCAGACGCTGACAAGAGAGAAACAGATTTATAACACCCGCTTTCGCTCATTTAACGTTTTCATTCGTCTGAATCATTAAAATAACGTTTTTTTTTTTTAATATTTTTGTTAAAGGAGGCTTTTTTTTTTTTAATCTCTAGGGAGGTTGGTTTCTTTTAAGTTCCTCTGTGTGTGTATGTGTGTGTACTTGCGCGCACGTAACTTTGGACGAAGATGTCAAGTGCTCTAACTGAAAATAAAACTACCCGTTAAAAGTGTTGACAGACATCGTAGTCCTGTAACATGACAGTGATGACACTTTCTTCTTAGGAATGGCTTGAGAAGTGGGTCATAGACGACAAATTTAGGATCTGACTAATTCAGTGGAAATTCCCCGCGCGCCTCTGGTCACGCTCTAGCGGAGCTGCTTATGCAGGACAATTGATAATGACGAACACTAACAGAAGAAACGTGTGTGATTGGTTCATCCTTTTTAAATACGTACGCTCAGGGCGTATACAACGCGTACATGGGGAAATAGAGGGCTTCTATGAAGCGTACCGACGCTTTTAGTTACAGTCATGTCTTAGCAATTTTGTTTTATTAAAATGTATACTTTTTTGTTTTCAACAAAATAAGTTTTAGGATTGCACAAGAATCGGATACAAGCTATGTTTCTGATGAAACAGTCAAATTAATAATCCATGCAATATGTCATTTAAAAGCTTCAAAATAACAAAGTCTTATTACGTCACGCTTTTCTTGTACTGAATCAAGCTGGTTTTCCATTGAATTCCCCCCCCCCCACCCCCGTCTACTGCTAGGGCACCGTGGTCGAATTATACAGCCAAATAGAGAAACTACGGAGTTCTTTTTGCTTTTCATCTATAGCTTATGATGAAATATACCACGGCCCCCCAACATTACAACAGCTACACCTTCCCACAATACAAAACTATTTAAGGTGTTGGGCACAACTGACTTGTCACGCAGTTATTGCTCGGATCCTGTTTGCGGTCTGGATTTGGAACTGCAAAGGTTAAAATACACCAGGGAATGATACAATCTTTCATTCATCAGTTAGGATAACGTGTATCAGTGAGTATGGCGTTACTGTGAGATTGGTTCACGGGGGATCACAAAAATGTTAGCTTCGTTTTCTTTGTTATTGTTGTGGTTATTGTCGATGTTGTTGTTTGTTTTTTTACTGTTATTGTGTGGTGGTTGTTAAGTCCTGTTTATCTGCCGCGTTGTTGTTCGTAACTCTACTGTTTTGCCAGCCGCCAGCGTGTAAACACTTGTTTTCAAAGTTTTCATTGTTATGTCTTTTGTGGCTCTTGGAATTTTACAATTTTCTAGTCATCTGTGGGGCGTTGGTCGCTTTCTTTGAGTACGTAGTTCTGGGTGTCATTTAGTGTGACAGTTTTAGCGTTTTGGTTCTTAATTCTTTCATTCTCTGGGTGCGCAATCAAAATCGGACTCTATCGTAGAAATTCTGAAAATGTATGCCCAGCTTACATCATGGAATGCCTCATAAGTTAAAAATTTCATACTGTCCTCACTGGAAGCCAAATTTACCAGCAAGTTTGGTAGTGTGAGATGCTGAATTTTTCTGGGCGAGAGTTCCAAGGGTCTCAACTACTCAGTCGGCGGATGATTTGGTGGACGTTTCTAGAAGGGTCCTTTGTCCTGTCATTTTGCTACATTCTGTCGGACGTCTTGCTACTTCCTAGCACAATGTGACTGTTATAATGTTAACGCGCTTTCTCCAAACTCAAGACTCAGACCACTCAGTCAAGATACCCCACACATATCCCTAACTCTTTCTTTATCACTCACCCGAAATCTGTATTTTGGTTGAAAGGGTAAAGGGTAGGGTTCAGGGATAAGGTAAGATTTAGGGCTAGTGATAAGGACAGGGTTAGGGATAGCTCTAGGGAATCTTGAGTTGGTGGTCGGAGCGTACGGAACACTTTCTTTACAATATTCACAACTATGTCTTTTTTTTTCACCTTTCAGACATTTCCGAGAATTGAACAGATTTACCTGTTGTACGGTCAGAGATGGGTATGAAAAGGTAAGACATGATTTAATATTGTTATAGTATACGTTTTAAAGTTAGAAATTATTGCTACAAGAAATTCCACAAGCAACTCTGTCATCTTCTGTACTAAGCCTTTGTAATAGTCTGTTTCACAAATAATTGTAATTTCTAACATGCAGCTATACTGAGTAGGCCTACTCTTGCTTTGCCCCGTATAACTACAACTACTTCCACCACCTCAACAGTTACCTCTGTTATACTACATCCGATGCAGCTAATATCAGTAGCAATAGCAACGTTAGTACACTAGTAGCGCCCAAGATCGTTGAGAATACAATAATGCCCTTGCTATTTATGTACAGGTAATGCATTCAAAGTGGGCTCTATGTAAACGATATTATTCTTTGACATCACACAGCTACACACTTTATTAATATCATAAATAAGACTTTGTTTACACATCCTGTATCACAAGTTACACAATACATGATGCATTGTTTTCTTTGCTGTGACTCTAGCCCGTACCCGCGCTCTGTTCGCTGAATTATTTTCTATGTACCATAAACCCTACGAGTATTTTTGCAGCTGTTTGACATCACTTTTTATACAGCTTTGACTCGGCCAAGAGCGAAATCCCTTCTGCTTTTCTTCGTTTTAGTTTAGCCTATTTTGTCTTCCTGAGGGGAGGGGGGGGTGGGTTTGGTTCAGAAATTCCCCAGGAAAACCCAAAGGTTTAATAAAAATAACAGCGTGACATGCAATTAAGTTAACAAAGAATGGGAGGAAGGGGAGGGGTGAAGTTGAGATCTGGAAGTCGGGAGATTTCAAACATATGCTGCTAATGTCCCCCTTATCTGACACGTCATATACATTTATGTGGATACCGATAACTTCTCGCTGTTTCATTAAAAAAATAATAATAATACGGCAACAAAAGAATACCGCTTTATCATGCTCACATTTTTCATCGTCGGTAAGCACAGCTGAACAATGCACATAGTATCTTGACTTAATGACACAGGATACATATGCGTTTGTGACGTATCATAATTTTCTGTTATAATGTGAGACTGTGACAGAAGATCTGTGCTGAAATTTTTTTCCAGTATCACATTTGCCACATATAAAGGGTTTGATTCAAAGTAGAGGTTTTCCCTCAGATAATTTCACCAAGTTTTCTTTCCATTAATTTCTAAACAAACGCTGGGCCACTGATTTCCTGTGTTCTCCCACAAGTTAGAGAGAGTGAGAAATACTTTGCCCAAAGCCACATTCGTGACTACGCAGTTAGTATTAATTTTCTTATTCACATGCGTTTTGTAAAGATTCAAGGCTTTACTGGCTTGAAAATAACAAGCTAATAAATTTTGATGTACAGTGTTATCAGTATATGTATGGAAGTTTGCAAGGAGCAACAAAATATTTATTCTAATTAATTTTCTGGGGATACGGAGAGTCATTGCCCCCGCCGTAGTATACAGGATGCACAGTTTATGAAGGACAGAAAGTAAGCAAAAACAGGGCAAAAATGAGTTTGTTCTCTCAATCCAGTTGGTTTGTTTCGGTTGGCGTCACGAAATTTTGAAATTTATATTTGGTCTTTCTTGGGAAAGTTGCGAGGCATTATGGGCATCAGACCATTCAGATAAACAATAACAAAGCTGACGATATGTCACGATACAAAAATCATAGTTTGTCGCTGTGTTAATTCTGGTTATGCACTCCTTAGGGTAATCTAAATACGATTAAGATGTGTTGATAATGTGAAAATCAGCATTCTCAAAAAGTATTTAAAAATGGCAACTCGGCCGAATGATAGGACTAAATAACAAAGAAAGTTATTTGACAACACACCTCCTTATATTACCCAAAAAAATGTGCTGGGAATATTATTTTCTTCGTGGTGCATTTTTTTTAACACTTTTGTTTTTATTCTGCTTGAATAAAAGTTGTAAAAACATGATATAGAGCCTTTTCATCTACCGTCCTCCATATCACGTGATTTGCGAACAAAATGGCGGCGTGCCCCACTTGTAGGGCAGAAAGCGGTAGACAACAGTCGAACGATGCCATCCTCTTGTTGGGCACCCAGTTGTACAAACCGGTTACGCGCTGGTTCTGGCATAAAAATGCATCTTTGCTTAGACTGTGCACATATTCAGATGCCATCACTAAGGCAAGTGGAGGTCTTTGCGCTACACGGTGCTTTTCGAAGCCGTGCGGCTCCCCGCAAACAACCGTAACGCGGAAGTGAAAAGGGTCTATACAATGATCTCTTTTTGTGCCCCCTTTGAAGAGCCCAGTTTTCATTGTAATCACTGACAGGTCATATTTTCAATCCTAAGCAAAAAAAAAAAAAAAGACGAACAAACAAACAAACAAATAAAAACACTTGCAAAGCCCCGAACGTTACCGCTAAAAGTTTTTTTCAAAATATCCGGTCAAAATGTCCCTGACAAACATCCCTTCCTCATAAACAATAACAACAACAAAAGTCAAAAAGAAAAACAACCAAAAAAGGCAACCAAACTACTGCAACACACTGCCGGCCAAATGTGGGCAATCTCCATAGATCTATAAAATGGAAGTGCAGCGACAGGGGAGAGAGAGTGCCACAACTTCCAAGTGAAGCTGACCAGAGAAAGGACTGTGTTGTATTCCCTGTCCAGCGATATTTTCTCTGTTATTCTGCACATAGAAATTGTTCCTGCCTTAGCACTTCCTTGAAACATTATTTTGTCGTCTTTGCGATTAACATCTAATAACTTCAAATTTCTTTGACTTTCGACCGAATGTTGCCCATTCATAACACATGCCGAACGAGTTTTTTATATATTTTTGTTCGTATTGTCAGCATTCTACTCAGTGGCCTTGGGAATAGGGTGGCTGGGGTATAACATTATAATGACATACTAAATAATGTGCTCTTTATGACATACCTCGATCTTTGTGAATTTGCTTCAGATTGCTTCTTTTTTATTCCCGTTTCATTGAACGGGTTCAGCACTAGTGTATAATTATATTTATTTATTTATTTATTTAATATCATTCCAGTATTATTCTTATTACCATTCCTGTAAACCACGTTGGTGCTGCTGCGACTATACTGATCAGTTTCAACGTGAATGAAACTAGTCATTGTGGTTCTAGCGTTCTCTTTCCCTGCAACAGTCACGAGTCTGTCGACGTGACTTTCGTGCAAAAACGGTTCTAAGGCATCTGACTAAGGCTTTCTCAGTTACCACCCCACTCCCCTTTGTACAAATACCAAGCTGAACTGAATCTTTCACAAACATTGAAATTTGTGGATTTGTATAGAGTGAAAAGCCATCAGTTATGAAATGGTCGAGTATCCGTCTTTCACCATGCACGTTTTTAGGACCGTGCAAACTCTGAATTTTGTGTCTAGGCAGCAGTTTTTAATACGATAATAATTGTATGCATGCAGCCTGACGTCTTGATCCTACCAGCAACCATAGGCGACGTCCATTGCACATTATTTTCGGCAGAGCATAAAGAGACACGTCTGCCGCAAAATATCAGTCTTGAATTCATGCATTTGAAAGAACATCCGCTTCGAATTGCGGATGCATCTATGCTAACATAAGCATCTCAAACTGCTCAGCCCTTGACTGTATAGAAACTGATCAGTCTCTTCCAGTCAATCTGACAATAAAGTTTGATGAGTAATAGAAATGACCGGCAGTTACTGTAGTGTTGCAGCTATATTGCGTGGTGATGAAGTTTGTAAAATAAAGTAGACAGGAGCCCGAAAGCCCTAGACAGTGCAACTCACCGTGTAGCGAGTCATGGGTTAGATTTAGAAACAGTTTTGTAGAAGTACAGGCTCTAGACAACTACAGTGTTTCTCGGGGTTTTGTGTGCCACGCGCCACTTCAGTGTTCCTTGTGTCCTTGTCCAAAACAAAAACGAGCACCACACCATGATCGGACAAGGCTGGTACATCCCTACACCCGATTCTGAAGTCCCACGCCCCATCTAGAGAAACACCGACCTAGAGGTTGTGTTAATGAAGTCGGAGGCGTAATTAGATCGGTTATGTTAGTGGTAGCAGTGGTGACGAATAAACCCATTATCATAATATACTTTATAATTGTTGCAAAAGTGGCGGTTATAGTAGGGTCATTAACGCTGGCATCGCTAATGCTATTTACTTATAGATGTGTAAAAACAGCAGGCATAAGTTAGGCGGATGGTGACCAAACCTAAAGTTCGCCCTGGTTAACGCAGCGATGTATTAACTCATAGAATTATGGTATTCTGCCGTTCACGCTTCTTTAACACCGAAAGAATCTATGTTTAATCACTCTGACACCATTTTCTTTCATATACACAGCAGTACTGAACAAACAAAACTCAACTGTTGACCTGAGCATAGACCTCAGAGAAAAGCGAAACTCTTTATATAGTTCAAGTTTATTTGCTAAGATTATGAAAACTGTCTCTCTGAAATTCCCCAAATATCTGGATAGGGGATACAGCTTTGTCACTGATTTGAAAATAAGATGAGCAAACAGTGCGAAACACCATTGCAGCAAAATACAGATGGTTACATCGAGTGTCTGACTTAATGGCGAAAGTGATTTGTTTGCAAATTTCTGTCCTTGGACATTTTGCTGAGACTTGAAATAAGTTGGTGTGAATTCACCACCATTCCTTCTTCCCCAATAGATAATCTGGTATTTGCGTTTTACTTTATCTGCTTCACTTACTATTTACAAAGTCCCATTCAGGCTAGCCTTGGAGATGTAGATACCATCAGGAATTTGTGCCGTTAGACCGTGCAAAGTTAGACCGTGGGTATGATGAGAGACTGATCAGATATTGTATGTAGACTGTTTAAAGTAGAAGGGGAACATCTCTCTCGCCCTGCCTCTAAACATTTTGTGAATGACCTCGGTCACATAAAATAGGCTATATGATTATATTTATCTGATGTATAATTCCTTTCAGCGATATGTGAACCGGGGATTTGACAGGAGAAAAGAAAAACAGTCTCGTACTTCTATTTGATGAAAAAAATACAATGGCCCATATACAAAAGGCGGGGTTAGAAGCCTATCAGGTATCAGTGAGAGGTTGTTGACCTAGGCATTTATTCAGATCACGGCATTGTTTGGGAAGACGTCTGCTTTCCCAACTCTTTTCAAATTCTAATTTAGTGTGTTGTTGATCATTTTGTCACCGAAGATGCCAGCAGTACAGAGGGAACTCACTACGCAGGATACCAAACACATCAGCCACAGTGCAGTTTAAATATTTATTTTTTTTTCACATTCATGATTCATTTCTATATACATTATTAAAATTATATCATCTCAGGAATCACCTGCACTTTGCACTTCAGTCTCCGGCCCTGTCATGAAATTCTACAGTTTCGGAAATGTAATGTTAAAAAAAAATCATATTATTGGAAAACAACTGCCGCAGACCGCCCCTCCCCCCCCCCCCCCCCACACACACACACACACACCAAAGAACGCAACTAATCAGAAAGTTGACTTTTGACTTGCCCTTAAATAATAAATCGGTTTGGGGGCTGGGGGTGGGGGGGGAGGGGGTGGAGGGGGGTCATGATTATTAGTCAGACTCAGAGCATTTTTAGGTTTGGCTTTGCCAGTATTGTGTTTTTGGCCCATCAATTTGCCTAACTATGTTTACAGTTCTCAAATGTCTACCTCTGACAAAATAGGCCTAGATCTGGCATGTCAAAATGAGGATTTCTGAGATATCAATTACTGAATTAGAGGGTTTGTCATGTAATATGATATTGTTCTTAAGTTTGGTGTACGTGCAACTCTCTCTCTTTCTCTCTCTCTCTCTCTCTCTCTCTTTCTTTCTCTCTCTCTCTTTTCTATCATTATAGTTTCCTTAAGTTTAGTGTACGTACACCCCTCTCTTTCTCTCTCCCTCTCTCTCTTTCTTTGCCATGATAGTGTTCTTAATTTTTGTGTGCCTGCATCTCTCCCTTTATCTCTCTCTCTCTCTCTCTCTTTCCCTCTCTTTCCCTTTCTCTCTTTCTCCCTCTCTATCTGTCCCTCTGTCTGTCTCTCTTTCACACACACAAATTAAATTCATGAACCTTGTTTTGAATTGTTTTTATGCATGTAAAAAGCATGGCGCATAATAATGTGATAAGCTTCCTGACGTTCGCAATTACCTTGAATCTGCATATGCAAATAGCATTCTTGAGACAACACATATCTGCTTTGCGGTGTGGTAAACCTGACAGGGCTTAAATCTCTTGTTATGCAAATAATCACATTCTTATGGGGTTACCGTTATACCACAGGCAAGTTAAAATCTCATCAAACTAAATAAAAGAAATGATGTTGACGAGTGTTCGAGCATGCCGTTGAGTCATTTAGAAGGCTCGTATTATCTTGCTTCGAGAGTCATGAGGAACACGACTCCGCATGTTGCATTAAGTTTCCATTGTTTCAGAACAGGGACGAGTTAACCTTAATTTTTTAACCGGGAACAAAGAAATGCCGAATGTTCTGGGACGTTCTTAAAGGTAACCAATTCTTTAGTTTACATTCCCACATACAGAGCAAATTTTGCTGAAGATCAAAGGCCATTGGAGTGCCTGAATTTCACTAATATATTGGCAGTTCTGGGACGTCAAATTAGCCATACAAACTTGTTAACTGAGAATTTGAGTTCCCAAGAGCGCCATTAAAACGTTCTTACACCAGCATTGCACTGGCTGATAAAACCGGGCCACTGGAGGTTGTTCAGATAGGTTGACCAACCCCAAACATAAGGAAGGAAAGGTAAACAAACACCTCCACCCTGACCCCCCACCCATTTTCACATTGACATATGGGCGGCAGTAGAAGATTTAGGAGCGTTGCTCAACGTCTATCAGTAGATGTAAGGACGGTCAAGGGGGGGGGGGGGGGTAAAGATAAGGATTTTTTTTTTTTTTACGTTCCTGGTAAATGATATGATAACATAATACGTGGACAAACTCTGAATATCCCCAAGGGCGGCTCCACTACAAGGCCCTTCCAAACCATCAGTGACTCTATCAGCATGGGTAATCAAGCTCATATGACGAGTATTTTACTGTTGACACAGCTCGGGGGAAAAAAAAGCATTCCCTAGGGGACTATCTTTCATCATGTTGACATGAACCCAGATATAAAGTGCATGCCATGGGAGATTTTTACGTTTTTTGGGGTATTTGCCTTGCAAGGTTCTGATAGGAAGCCGAATGGTAGTAGGAGAACAAATACTTGAAATCTTGTATTTTGTCGAGTATTACGTGGATTAGTAATTTATCTTTTTCTTTAAAAAAAAAAGGTGGGATCACGTTTGACTTTGTTGAGTAGGAAGTTGTAGCAAGAATAAACAGTAGATAAGAAATGGTGTGTCTTCGTCGTATGACTGTGCACTTGTTCCCGTCTGATTATAATTACGGGTACTGGAATCCATTGTGGTTTTTCTAAAGTCTAAACAATTATCATAGCTGCTAACCAGTGGGTAAAATACGCAGGGGCGAGACTTCCTCATAATCAAATAATCAGTGATTACCCTTCGAATTGTTAATTCTAGAATTACTATGCTTTCCAGATCGAGCCCAACTCCAAGTCCATTTAGTCAGTCCAGCATTCAATTCTACCTCGCTATTTGCGTTTCTTATATAGTCCGACACCCCTCACCGAAAAGCATCTTTATAGGGACCTACACCTTATGAACTGGTCCATAATCAGTGATTAACAAAGACGAAGAAGACAACTACACCCAGAAGCTATCTTGAGCATAGCCTGTATTCGTCGACGTGGCCCCGTAGACAGCAAAATAGTGGGGGATAAAAATAGGTTTATAATCAAAGTTTGACCTGATTTTACCTAGATTTATGCATGTTTTTCACTTTGAGGTCGTTTTCATCCCAATCGAAAGGTAAAGAGTAGAGTGAAAGAGTTTGTGTGGATTTTTTGGTTTGTTTGAGGTAATCTAAGAATAATTTACTCCACGCACAGTAAGAGCTATCAAAGCATAATAATATAGTCTAGATCTAGACAACTGTGATCAAAATCAGTCGAACGTAACTATCAAGAACCTCACTTCACTTGATAGGTCGAGGGAACCTATACCGCAACGGCAGATAGCCACTTCTCCGAGATCGCTACACATGGTTGTGTCACAGAGATGCCACTTAAGCACTTTCTGCCATTTAATGTTAATGGGTCCTTTTCGAGAAACTTTATGAGATGGTAGAATAACAAAATCTCTGGCTACGAATATGACAATGAAAACTTGCCTGTTTATTAGTCTGTTAGTATGAATGAATGGTATTTTCAGATTAGTTTGGCTTGTAAATTGCTGCATTCCTGTCCTGCTGACAAGAATAGTCCGCTCTCCGTTTCATTGTTTTAGTCACTGCATTTATAATTATGTAAATAATTATGATGTAGCGATACGTCCTATTATAAGGGTCTTACTAGTTTAAATTCTGATTACCCTCTGCAGAGGGCCACGCTTCGCCCCTGAAAATACGTATGTTTTGGGGATGTCACCTGGTACTGCACCTTTCTGTGGTCAGATCTAGGCCTACGTATTTGAAGAATTTCCCCAAGAAAAGAAGAAAAAGACAAAAAGGAGACAATAAAAAGGCGAATTTTGTATTTTGAGGTGAACCATAAACAGTGGCGTGGAGAATAGAGGACACAGTTTGTCAAGTGCTTTCATTTTGTTTCACTGTCATGTTTTTGTTCTGTTTTTAGCAGTTTTACATAGGCCTAAGCCTACTTATAATCATCTTTGGCGGTGCTAATTATCGATAGGCCCACATCTCGATCGAGATCCAGATCGGCTGTCTTTTAGAATCCGTGACTAAATGTAATTGGCGATAATGGATTTTACAATACAGTCAGCTGCTGGCAGTCGAGGAGTGCTCACCATTATTTTCCTTCAGGTTGGTTTTCCTATAGGCTTATTCCCCTCAGCGTTGCCGGTCCTTGGGATTTTTCCCAAGATTTTGGGATCTTAGAGTTGACCTTGGGATCTTGGCATTTTTTATAAGATCTTGGGATTCTTCAGACCATTGTATATTTATCCATTATTTCTTTGTAAAAAAAAAAAAAAAATCACAAAAATTGCCCCTCCGCTCACAATACGTAAGAGGCAAATAAAGCCAACTAAATGGTCCAAGGGCCAGTTTGAGATTCTCATTGTGAGGGGATTTTTGCTTGATATTCGAGCTAATCACTACATTGCTGAGCCTAAATTCAATATATAACCAAATTGTATATTTGACATGTATTTTTGGGGGTTGGAAAAAACAGCTTGAGATATTTTACCCTATCTCGGGATTTTTTATACGGTATGATTTGGATTTATGAAAATCCTCATCTGCAACGTTGATTGCCCCAACAAATCCGGCATGATCCAAACATACTTTGCTTGATCAGACACAGTCAACTTGTGCCAGCAGTGTTGATTTTTTTTTTTTATGGCAGCTAGAATCTAGATCTAGATTTAGATTCAGACACAATTATAAAGTCAGGACAAACTTTGTGCATTTGGTGGCAAAGGCAACAAACGTGGCACTGTTGTAGTAGATGGGTTTTATCTCATGGCCGATGTAGAGCCACCTCATTAGATCACCTGACCCACCTGAGAATGACCTCTGATTTCCTCTAAATTTATGTGTATTTTGAATGAGATCAACCCGGGGCAAGGAAAACTGAAATGAAGAGGAATTTGTTAAACAAAAATTTTATTTTTAAACATTTTGACAAACACAATGATGTTCCACGCGTCCTGTTATATCTGCCAGTAATTTTTGCAGGGATCCCCAAACTGACCAGTGGCCACTACAAACGTCCAAGCTGTCAATCATTCATATTTTCCATATTCTATGGAAAAGTGTGTGCTCATTTATGTTAGCGGCCAGACAGGCCACAGACCCTATAACTGACCAGAATGATTACTTTTGACGAACGCTTAAATTCGTGGCCTTCTGGAAGACTAGTAATATTCTATCAGTACCATGACGTGCAAAATCAAATGCTAATTAAAATAAATGAAGCCCTGACCTTTAAAATGAGCGAAGTGACCACCTAACTGACCAGATGTCATTATGGAAACCAAAACTATGAAGAACTGTGGACTTGGTTAAAGGTCCATTCATATTTCAACCAAACCACATGCAGACTTGAAAATACCGGCCGACAAACCATAGTGGAATAAATACTAACCGATTGTCAGGGACACTGGCCTGCTACCAGACGTTTTTCCCTCTTTTCCAAGGCATGTAAGAGAGTGGTCATGATTGAGCTAGCAATCCAATACAAGAGCTGAATTTGATAAACATCAGTTGATACTGACCAAGTAACTAGCAAAGGAAATAGCCAGAAAGAGGTACTATCGGCAGATAGCCACTTCTCCGAAATCGCTACACATGGTTGTGTCACAGAGATGCCACTTAAGCACTTTCTGCCATTTAATGTTAATGGGTCCTTTTCGCGAAACTTTATGAGATGATTGAGTAACAAAATCTCTGGCTACGAAAATTCCACCGGGCGAGACCGGTTTCAGTGGACCTGTAGGAGCAACCGTGTACAATCCGCAAAGCAGCTTGGCGGGAGAGAGGCGTGAGCGACACTGAAAACGCTAACCGAGATGGCTGAAAGACTTCCAGCAGGATATATGGAGCAAGCAGAATGACAAAACAAAATGACACACTCCCACCCTCCCAAATTGAAAAACGTCCAGGATCACTGAGTGTGGTATGGTCACTTTCGAGATGGATTCGTCGTCGAACCCAATTTGATCACCATTACACACCCCTCCTCAAGACACGCACAACGCAGTAGAAGTTGAACATCTGGGGCCACCCCCACCCTAAGAAAATAGGGTGTGAGGAAGTCAAGGGCCGAAACATTTGTTTGATAGGGCTTTGTCAGCAATGGTGACACTCACAGAATGGCCTGAAGTTGCCCTGTCACTAATTGTTACTGTTATATATCCATATATAATCAAGGGAAATTATGCATACATGTACTTACTTAGTTACTGCCCTTGGTTAGACCTAAACTTAATTATGTAGTAAGGGAAATAATTTACCTCTTATTCGTTGTGTGATTAATTAACACCACCACTTTACCTACACTACTTTTCATGTTGCATTACTCTCAGTAGGTCGGTTATACATTAGGTCACCTATTCTTAACTATGAAAGTGTGTGAATGACTTTATCTTTATTGATATTTGGTGACACTCATTACTCTATGCATTATTATGTACATATACTACGATACTGTATATAACTGATGACCTATAAATATTACCGGAATAAAGTTGCTCATCTTCCCGGCTACAACTGACTTCTCTTTGTTTGTTATCACCACATAACAGTTACAATGCTCACAAGGTGTTGCCCGCGTGTCGTGGCGATCTCTTGAGCTAGGTATCTGAAAAGCTCGGGTCTGTTGCCATGATTTTTACGAAAGTGTTTCCAGTCCCTTGGAATCTTGAAAGCGGGAGCGACTCTTCTTCGGATCCCAGCTGTACATCTCTCACGGATGGTTTGATTTAGGTTGAGATCATGATATCTGTCGAAATCGATATCCATTCGAGCAACAGAAGCCCTTCATCCCACCCCCTTTTTTTAAAAAAACACAAAAACAAAACATGATGTAATGATATTTCTTTTAAATAATAAAAAAACCGCTGTGCCACCTCTGGGAGAGAGCTACTGAACATACTGAACAACGGTCATGTAAACTGCCCCCCCCCCCCTCCAACTTCCCCCACGGTTGAATCATTACCAGTCAGACAGATAATATTCAGCGTTTCTTCGTTTGGTTGAATTCGTTCTAGAAGGCACTGCAGCAAATCGGATTTGCTATCACACTTCAGCAGGCGGCCTTCCCATGCTAAAGATAGAGGGCACGCTTGATATTCGTGCGTAAAAAATTAACCCAGATCTGCGCCCTAACTCTGGCATGCAATTTAACGCTGAGAAATAAAGGCTGCAGACTGGTTTTACAGTTTGCTGCCGTGCTTTAGCTCCAGGGTTGCTTTGCGTCGCACTCGTTCCCTAAGGATTGACGGAAATTCAATTTTACTGGTTCATTGATGCTTGAAGTCAGGGTTTTTATTCTCTCATCATCATACTGATTTAGCGCTGCTTTCCTTTCTCATTCCGTTTTCTTACATTTTTAACATCGTGATTTTCTGCTAAAGTCATAGTGTTAATGGAAATGTTAATGGGGTCTTGTTTTGCTATTTTGTAAAAATGGATTCTGAATTCTTCAGACACATCCACGAGCGCGCCCTTACCTCCAGCTGACACTTATGCTTCGCTTGGTGGTTCTTCACAATGCCATAATTTGTGATTTATGTTCTTGTGGTGTTTTGCAATAATAAATCAGTTCCTATCATTTCGTTGCTGTGTTGAAAACAGACATATTAAAGCCACACAATCAATCGAGTTAGTTGACCTTGAGGAAATTCTTTAATAATTATCTGAGTTGTATCGAAATATCCGTGCAATGCCGTGACCAAGCATTGAATTTTACCCCCATGAAAGCGGACAAAGTTACGCCGGATATTCATATCACTGTCAGAGCTAAGTCATTTATAATTTAAGCAAGATCGACCCTCATTCATCTCTAAATATCTAACCACGTGGCACGTTCGTCGGCGATTGTAATTTATTTATTTTTATTTTTATTTTCATTTATTTATTTAGTTATTTAACATTATAAACCGCATATTTTTTTCTTATTTTTATTTTCAAATTCAACCCCTGCATTTCGGACAATCACAAAAAAACGGAAGAATTTTTAAGATGCGGCAAGATTTAAAGCAATGAATCATTTGCGCCAGTTTTTACCCAAAAAAAAAGATAATAATAACATCGAAATCTTAATTCTGACCAAGGAAAAAAAAAAAAAAGAAAAACTACAGTAAGCTTAGTGATGTAAACCCGAGGAAAGCAATGTAGATGGTAAAAAAAAGAAAAATAATAATAATAATTAATAAGGAACTTGACCAAAAATTGCAGCAGAACCCAATCGTAGTCAAGACAATTTACCAACAAACAGCAAACAGGGACCTCTCACACTATAAAGCTGGGCCTCATTAAATTATTGGTAAAATCGTGTGTCTGTCCACATTTCAAAGGGCTTTGCAAAAAATACACGTTTTGCCAACTTTCCTCTAGTGGTTCGCAACGAAGGGAGAAGGTACTGCTTTTGTGAGTTCCCATTTAGGCTCACGCGTGACAAGGTGAGTTTTCTCTCAACATAATTCTATGGCTGTAGTGTGAACGGACTGTATTACTAACTGTACATTAGTTTTTTTCCTCCAGCGGGGTGAGATCATTCCTCACTGTGGCGTATGGGATAGTGAGGTAGTTAGGCTAACTGATAATGGCAGGTAGGATTCAAAAACTCGGCACGATAGTCTCGCAGGTGGTAGCCAGTTCTCTACTCCGCCAGCAACATCGGTGCGACTTGACTAAGCCCCTTCGGTTTGATATAGACAACTGGCCCCCGTGGTAATCCTGTGAATCCTATGGACATCCTGTATAAATCTACGTTGGATTGACGTCGGGGTGCTGGCTGGGTACAAAATCATTTCTGTGTCAGATTATTTATCACCGGCTGTCACCGGCATGAACCTTCTAACTGCTTCCTGCATCCCTTCTCACATCACAGCATGTCCTTTTATTATTATTACAGTTCGGCCAACCGGCCCGTCATCATCTCTATCCTCGTCGGTGCCATTATCATCGCAGTTGGTCTAGCAGTTGGGCTTGCTTTGGGACTGAGGGATGATGATGACTGTAGCGATAATAATGTCGGCACCAGTACTGGCGGCACAACTGGCGGCACAAATGGCGGCACCAATAATGGCAGCACAAGTTACAAATCTGAATCCGTGAAGTACAGATATGCTGCTGTGGTGGCTGATTCCGAGATCGCGTCCGATATTGGAAAGTGAGTACTAGTAGGCTTTTGTCTTACGTCTGATCGTTTATAGGCCTAATATTATGTTTCCCATTGCTGGGGCAAATACGGGTATTATCAATTATCTTGCGACATTTTTTTTATTATTATTATTTTTGAAGCTTTGATTTTACTGCCATGCGATGTCTTTCTGATAGTATAATTATTTCTAGTGTCTTTGAGTTGGGCTGCCGATGGGGGGGATTTTGAAAGCCTAATAGTAATACAGCGCAGAAAAAGTTTTGATAAAAGTAGATCATTGTTATTTCAGTGAATAGGAAGCAGATTTTGTCTATTTCATAAAACAGAGCGTAATGTTTAGTTATTAATCCATAAGCCTTCTACTAGTTAGCTCTTTCATCTTGCATAAATAAACAGTGTTTAGGCCTATTTGTGATATGAATTCCAGTACCGTCATCATTGGCGTTATTGTGCTCCTTACCATAAGCATTTTCATGTGAATTCTAAACTGTTATTGCAATAATGATTGTGTTTGACCCTCCTTCAACTTCAGCGACATGTTAGTCCGCCACAGAGGGAATGCTATTGATGCTACAGTCGCTGCATTGCTAGCAACCGGTGTTTTGAGTGCACACAGCGCAGGAATAGGAGGGGGCAGTTTCTATGTTATCTATTACAAGTAAGTTCTCAGTATGTTTACCATATATGCTTAGAGACTAATGGACTTCGTAATGAACCTGTTTTGTGACGCAAATTGACCAGCCTCGTTTGCCTCTTTTAGTATCGAACATAGGAATCCTGTGATCATTGCATTCCGGCATAAATTTGCAATTATAGTATTGCTGTATGTATGTTGCGCCCAAATTTGTTACTTATGTAATTATGTTACCATTTTACTACAGCTCCGTCTTCAGTGATTAGAACTCCTTTCCGCCATTATCTTCTTCTCATTCCTGAAATTCAAAATACATTTACTTTGGTGTCCACTCTAAGAGTTTGGAAACGGCTGGTCTAGATGGTTAGAATTCTTTACTTTTCAGGGACAAAGGCTGGTTTGCAGCGGACAGTCGAGAAACAGCTCCCCTGGCTGCTACGGAGGAAATGTATCTGGCACCTGAAAACCGAAACAAATCTCTCTATGGTAATATTGCACGCTGAAGAGTTCAAGATCCTTATAGAGGACTATCGCAGCCATATGCTTTTTTTTTTTATACGTCTATGTTGGTAATATGTCATATTCTGATCAAGTCAGTTTGAGACATTCTTGGTAACATGACATTGATTTGCAAGTAAGTGTGAGAGTGCCGGAAATTAGACATAGTTTTTCCATCTGGCATTGTTGTTAGCTGACATTTTGCCAAACTGATTATTGGGGGGGGGGGGGGGGGGGGAGTTTACACAATTAAATGTATGCTCTGTTCGCTTTATGTTGTATTAATGGCATTACTCATTATTTTGAAATATGACGTTACTGCCTTTGATTGAGAGGAAATTTAGAATTTTATCAATATTATTTATGGAGATTGCTTTAGCATGAGATGAAATGTATTGGTCATTAAACTTTGCTGAACACATCAGGCGTTCTTTTACAGGTGGCATGGCTTCTGGTATACCTGGAGAGGTCAGAGGTCTCTATGAGGTTCACAAAGAGTTTGGAAAAGTTTCATGGAGAGAAGTGGTCAGGCCAACCATTAGACTGTGTCAGGATGGTGTGCCAATCACTGAAGCAGTCTATAATGCGTTAACGCGTCTGGTTTCAGACAGAGATAAAACTGAATTTAAGTGAGTTTGGCGCTCATTTGTCTGTTAACTAAATGTTTCAAGATGGTTATTTCCCAGCCAGAGACCCTAGGCCAATCCGACACATAGGGCTGACTTCTTCAAGTCATAGCAGTTACATTATTCCTTCGTAGATCCGCTGGGTATGACATCATGCTACTGTCAGTTTGAATTAGGAAATCTGCCTTTATGGTCATCCCAGTTTCCTACCAACCTGAAGGAAAGTTATATAAATCTGCATCACACTGACGAAGGGTTGCTGGCTAGATTACTGCATACTGAAGTTCTCAGAAAAAAATATTTGATGCCACAATTGTAAACAGAGTTACCACTTTTTCCCCTTTCCATTTGACAGCCAGATTTACGCCTCAAATTTGTCATGACAATCACCTACAATCATAAAAAACTCAAATTACATTTTATTCCCAAGCCAGTCTTCAGTCACTGTGATTAGTTAATCTGCAGTTCGGTTCAAAACAATCGGTGATCACCTGCATGACCTCTTTATTTTTTATTACCATTACATGCATTGTCCTCAACCCTATGATCTGGTAATTCCTATCATTATTGACAAATTTGATACATAAAGGAAACTGTCTTACTCCTAGAATTGTGCCCCTGTCACTTGGCACATCAGCCAATCCTGTTGTTTTTTGTAGAGTAATTTGTAATGATACCAGCAAAAATTAGTGTAATCATAATATCATAAAAATATCATGAGTCGCAAACATTAAATGAATGGACGGTGTAGTTTAAATGGGTACCTTTATAATCAGAATGAACTTCCTAAGTAAAGGACTGTTGGTTCATCCTGCTCAAGACCTCAGAACCTCTATCATGTGACATTCTGTTATTTCGTTTACAGAGAGAAAACTTGCATACATTCTTGAATATAAATATTCTCTTTGTATCAATTTAATTTTTTATTTTGACATCAAAGTTAACCTTTGCCAAAACATTGTGGGTCAGATCGACCCAGAAGCAACTTAAAACATTTGTAATTATATTTTATTTCTGGGAATTTTTTTTTTGAAATTCCAGGTATTCCTCCTCAATGACGGCATCTTCCCATAGTTTTAAAATTTCAGATTATGCACCCTGTATGCATGTTCACCAGCGCACATGCATGTTTACTATTCCTACCTGTACTTCCTAAGGTGTTACAGACACCATACTATTAAGAGGATTTTGTTGTTGTACCCTTAGTTGTACATCCCGGTGTAGCAGGCTAGATTATACCCCCGCCAGACTATACCCGGTGTAACAGGCCAAAATATACCCCCCACCCAGAATATACCCGGGGTTAAACTGGCCTAGCCCAGAATATCCCCCGGGGTTTATTCTGGGCTAGGCCAGTTTATACCCCGGGGTTACTTTGGGCTAGGCCAGACTATACCCCCCCAGTCCAGATTATACCCCCTGCTTTTTCTTTAAAAACAAGTCAAGACCACAGTTTATTTCAGCCTGTTCTTCATCACTGTCATCAGATATCATATTAAGACATACATGAACACATTCTTGACACCAACAAGTCATAATGCAATTTAGAGAAAATAATAATAACAGTTTATTTCAGCCTTAGTTTACTTTGGTGTACATACATAGGCCTACATTCTCGACTCCTGTAAATCATGATACATTTTAGAAGGAACAAACATGCCTTAAAATGCATTGATATACAAAAGAGTTGGGTATCCATTCAAACTGACATGATCAGACTTCAGCATTAATTTCACTCGTGAGTGTTGATGATATTATTATTATTATTATTATTTTGATAGTTAATTGGCCATGAGTAAAACATGCATTGTATTTTTTGTTATAATGATGTAGAGAGAAAAGGCCAGAAAAGAACACACAGAAAAAAATAACAATGATAATCCAACTGACAGATAGTGCAATTCCATCATCCAGCAGATATAAAACTAAATAGGCACTTAATGTTTGCGACTGATGAACTCCACCTGTCCAGATCCACTTGAAACGTTACAGAATGCCAACCAGTAATAATGATAACAATAAGAACACTAAATCATGTTATTTACTCTTGAAATATAGAGAAATATCAATATCAGAATCATCATCATCATCTTGGAAATTGCAAAGATATGAGAGGGAGTGTAAAAATGGCAGCGTATGCTTACAAATCATTCTAGAATTTATAAGCAGCAATGTATGTGTATCAACTATATATAAAAAACGTGTTAAATCTTTTCAAATATTCAAGTAGAACTGGACAGAAAGCTTTAGTGAAATACTAAATAGCCTTGACAGTTGTGTAGGCCGACAGAGTAAGTCCACTGAGACAAAAGTAGTGCATTATAAAAGGTAATAAGATCTATAGCATGTTGAGGCAAAATTCAATGGATCATGTTACATTAACAGTATTTCTTGTTAGTGAGTATCATTCTTTGATAGGTTATTTGTAGAAAGATATACATTTCATGTACATTACAGTTTAAGACACTGGATTAGTTTGCAAGTTATTTGAAAGATTGAACTTATGTGTTATAACTTATAGTGAGTAAGGGAATGTCACTCGCGAGTGAAATGAAATAAAAATAAAAAAAGAAAAGACCTTGTCCGTCTTTACCTTCCTAAGCTTAACACGTCCCTTGCCAATTGTCCCTTGTATTTGTACACAAAAAAATATTTAAAATGACTTCATTTTTATGAGTCCGTTAATTATTTCATCCATTGGGACTAAGTGTATGTCAGTGCCAAACAAACAGTACCGTGCAAATTTTACTCAATGGCAACCAACTACAAAAACAACTACAACATGCCAACGAACGTGAGTGACACTAATCCAGTGCCTTAAACCATGAGCTACATAAAATGTATACATTTCTACAAATACGCTATCAAAGAATTTACTAACAAGACATGTTCATGCAACATGATCCATCGAATTTTTGCCATAACATACTGTAATTACTTTCTGCAAAGCACTGTTGTCTCAGTGGATTTAATCTGTCATTTTACATGACTATCAAAGCTACTTCGCTAAAGCTTTCAGTCCAGTTCTACTTGAATAGTTGAAAAGATTTAACACATTATTTTTTACATGTACTTGGTACATATACACATATATTATTGCTGCTTATAGATTCTAGAATGATGTGTAGGTCATTTTTATATTCCCTCTTATCTTTGTATTATTCCAAGATGATGGTGATTCTGATATTGATTATATTCTCTTTATTTTCAAGAGTAAATAAGATGATTTGGTGTTCTTATTGTTATTATTGTATATTACTGGTTAGCTTTCTGTAACGTTTCAAGTGGATCTGGACAGGTTAAATTCATTATGTGAAACAATTTTAGTATGTATTTAGTTTTGTATGAAGTATTTAATGTCTGCTGGATGATGGAATTGCACCATCTGCCAGTTCAGTTGTTAAAATGTTGTTGTTGTTTTTTTCTCTATGTATTCTTTTCTGGCCTTTCTCTCTGCATCAGTGTAACTTTATATATAGATCTAGTTGTTCCGACATATCAAGCACATTTCTTATTTTCAAAAATTATAATAAGATTCAGATAACTTTACACTTATGAGTCTTATAATTAGTTCATACCTTGCCACTAAGTATATGTTAGTGGTGCCAAACAAAAAAATCACAATGCATGTTTAACTCATGGACAACTAATTATAAAAAAACCAAAACAATAATAATACCAACGGACACAAGTAAAATTAGTGTTAAAGTTTAATCATATCAGTTTCAATTGATTTTCAATCCTTTTGTATATCAATGCTTTTTAAGCATGTTTATGTCCTTTTAAATGTATCATAATTTACAAGAGTCAAAAATGTATGCTTCAATATGATATCTGATGACAGTGATAATGAACAATTCAAACTAAAGTTGAAATAAACTACGGTCTTGACTTGTTTTTAAAAAAAAGTAGGGGGTATAATCTGGACTGGGGGGGTATAGTCTGACCTAGCCCAAAGTAAACCCCGGGGTATAAACTGGCCTAGCCCAGAATATACCCCGGGGGATATTCTGGGCTAGGCCAGTTTAACCCCGGGTATAGTCTGGCGGGGGTATAATCTGGCCTGCTACACCGGGATTAAACTGGCCTAGCCCAGATTGCGGGTGAAATAAAATTTTAGAAACTTAATGTTGTATCCTTGAATATTTTTGCCTGAATATGGGAGTATAATCTGGACTGGTGGTATATAGTTTGGCCTAAACACCACAGTTTATTTCAATCATAGTTTAATTCATTTTTTTATCACTGTCAACGGGCACCATAGTAATACATACATACATACATTCTAGACTTCCATATAGTAAATCATAACGCAATTCAGAGGAAAAAACATGCATTATTATGTATTGATATGCTATCGCTATGGGGTGAATATCCATTCAAACTGATATGATTCAACTTTAACCCTTATTTCATTCACGTTCGTTGTCAAGTTGCAGTTGTTGTTATATATAGTTGGTTGCCCATGAGTAAAACTTGCACTGTATTTTTTGTTTGGCACTGACATACACTTAGTCGCAATGGATGAAATAATTAACACACTCATAAAAATGAAGTCATTTTAGAGTATTTTTGTGTGCGAATACACAGTTGTTAAATCCTCTGACAAGGGACGTATCAAGCTTAGGAAGGTAAAGACGGACAAGGTCTTTTTTTTTTTTAATTTTATTTCACTCGCATGTGACAAACCCTTATTCACTATAACACGTAAGTTCAATCTTTCAAATGCCTTGCAAACTAATCAGTGTCTTAAACCATAAGGTACATGAAATGTATACCTTTCTACAAATAAGCTATCAAAGAATAATATTCAGTAACAAGAAATTCTGTTACTGCATCATGATCCATCGAATTTTGCCTTAACATGCTATAGATCTTACTTATTACAATGCACTACTTTTGTCTCAGTGGACTTACTCTGTCGGTCTAATCAACTGTCAAGGCCATTTCACTAAAGCTTTCTGTCCAGTTCTACATGGATAGTTGAAAAAATTTAACACATTTCATATACATGTACATAGGTGATACACACACATATTGCTGCGGTTTCTAGACTCCCTCTTATATCTTTGTATTATTCCAAGGTGATGATGATGATTCTTATATTTATATTTCTCTTTATTTTCAAGAGTAAATAAGATGATTTGGTGTTCTTATTGTTATTAATGTATATTACTGGCTAGCATTCAGTAACGTTTCAAGTGGATCTGGACAGGTGGAATTCATCAGGCGAAAACATTTAGTGCCTTAGTTTTATGTGAAGTGGATGATGGACTTGCACCATCTGTCAGTGTCAGTTGGGTTACTAATTATGTTTTTATTATTTTTTTCTATGTGTATTGTTTCCCGGCCTTTTCTCTCTGCATGGTTGTAACAAAAAATACAATGCATGTTTTACTTATGGCCAACCAATTATCAAAATAATAATGATAATAATGATATCAACAGACACGAGTGCAATTAATGCTGAAGTCTAATCATATCAGTTTGAATGGATACTCAACCCTTCTGTATATCAATGCATTTTAATGCATGTTTTTTTCCTCTAAAATGTATTATGATTAACAGGAGTCATGAATGTATGTACGTACACCAATTTAAAGGCTGAAATAAATTGTTATTATTTCCTCTAAATTGTATTATGATTTATGGATGTCAAGAGTGTGTTCATGTATCGATTAATATGATATCGCATGACAGTGATAAAGAACAGGCTGAAATAAACTGTGGTCTTGACTTGTTTTCAAAAAAAAAAGTAGGGGGTATAATCTGGACTGGGGGGGGGGGGGGTATAGTCTGGCCTAGCCCAAAGTAACCCCGGGGTATAAACTGGCCTAGCCCAGAATATACCCCGGGGTATATTCTGGGCTAGGCCAGTTTAACCCCGGGTATAGTCTGGGCGGGGGGTATATTTTGGCCTGTTACACCGGAGTCCCAGATACACCATAGCCCTAAAGAGAATTTGATTGTTATACCGTGGGGTATGACAGACAACATACTTTTAAAGAGGGACTGTGGTGTTGATTAAGCACCATGTAATACCCCATGCAATAGTTTTTAGCGAAAGTTAAGCAAATGCTCCTTGACAGATAGGCTTAAATTTTGTCGGATACTTGCTCGAAGATGATAGATGATATATAGCTCTACAGCAACACAATGATTTCAGTATGAGCTTGAGGAAATAGGTCATATGTATGGTACTTTCCCTCATTTCCTGGTTTTGTATAATGCAGTTTTTTAAGAGTAAAAGATGTATATAAGTGAGTGCTGAGAATCATTGTATTCATGCATATGACCACCACAACGCCAAACCTGTTTTCTTATTTCTGTATTCTAAGATTTTTCCTTGTATATGATCTCTCGTTTCCAGGGAATATTTCGATGAAAACAAGAACATTCATCCTGTTGGCTTCAAAGTGAAGTTGCCACGGCTGGCCAAAACATACGAAAAAATTGCTGAAGATCCCATGTCTTTCTACAATGGCAGTTTAGCCGGAGACATTGTTCACGATATTCAAGAGGAAGGTACTCAGTGTGCTTTCACAGTTCAAAGCAACTGCGAGATCAATACAACAGTGCATTATTGTTGTGAAACAGATGCCATGTTGATAGCTGATGTTGCGGCACAGATTTTACTTTCTGCCCTCATCTTTTTAAGAAAATTTTAAGACTTTATTAAATCATAATAATTTAATAAAAATCAGGGATTTATTTCTGAAAATCCATCTTGGAGGTCATTGAGATAGCTTTATTGTTGTGTTTATTTGGGAATAGAAATGGCTTTAATTTCATTTCAGTTAAGGGGGTCGGGTGTGTCGTTGTTTTCATTGCATTGTGTTCAGTATAGGCAAGTTTGAGAGCTTGGGGAAATCTTTTTGAAACCGTTTCTAAATCTTCAAAACACGGATAGAGTGTACTATATTCAGCATCTCGTTGTTACTGTAAATGGTCCAGTTTATTTCCATCTTTTCTCCTAAAATAAACCAGGTGGTATTATTACACTGGAAGATTTGGCAAATTACACAGTGAAATGGTCAAACACAACAAAGCTTTCTCTTCCTGGTGGTCTTGATGTCCATTCAATGCCTGCTCCAGGGAGTGGGCTTGTTCTCAGTTACATTCTAAGTATATTAAGTGGTAAGTACTTTCTTTGGATATAAAATATAAAGAACAGACACTGAACAACAGTGCTGGTGGTTGACCTATCACTAGAAATAACTTTAGCCTTACCATTGAATGCTCTCTGAAGTCTTGCTCTCTTTGACTATTTTTTTATTTCCTCATTTATGATGATTATTACTGTGAAAATCGTATTCATTCTTTCATTATTTTGTACTATTATGGAGGATTTGGATCCTTCCCCGATTAAGAAAATGATCTTATTTCACACCAGAATTACATTTTTTGTAGTTTCTTATGATGTTTCAATTCATTCATATATACACAGCAATATTATTCTTACATCATGTAGCAAATGAAGGTTATGTATGTTGCTCATATTTTGTTATAGTCACATGCAACACCCCCCCCCTTCCCCCCCCCCTTTTGGGGGGGGGGGGGGGGGGGGGAAGTAAGTGAAATTTGATTTTTTGTTTCTTCTTTGTCAAGGGTATGGCTTTGGTCCAGAAGACATGGCCAGTGACCAAGCCTCCATTTTAGCCACCCACAGAATTGTTGAAGCCATGAAATTTGCCTTTGGCAAACGCACAGAGCTAGGGGATGACTCATTTGTGAACATCACTGAAGTAAGTTCTTGATTTCAGTGTGGTTTTTCTTTTCAAAAACCTACAAGGGTTAAAGTGTATTCAATGAACAAAAATGTATTCTAATTTCCTGATGAAAATTATTGATACTGGTATAGTGCCCTCAATGTTGAAACCATATTCTCACTTCCTTGGTCTGCTGTTAAATACTTTTGCATGAAGCTGGTATGTTTGTGTAAGAATTTTTCTTTTATGAAGATAGATTATCTTATATCGATGGTCCATTGTAGGCTCATTCACTACATTGTGCCTGCCTTTGTAATTTCATTTGCTTCTCTGGGTTCAATTTAATTCAATAGACTAAAGATAAAAGTATGCCGTTCCATCAAATAGAATGTTGCTCACTGAATCAGTTGCTCAGGTTTCTACAAAATATAGATTTTCTGTACTGTCTATCACCATGTTGTTATGATGTCCCATGTGTGTCAATTTCACATCACCCTTTGGGTTAGTTGCTTAAGAAGATGAAACACAGAATCTCAACTTTTTTCTTAAAAATTATTTTATTCAAAATACTGGGGTTGGTTCAGAAATTTATGCGGCTCTTCTGAAAGCAATAGCTTTGTAGCTTTCTGACTGAATATATTGAAAGTTGATATGTGGACTGCTGGTCTTCATGACCTTAATTAAATATTATTTGCGCTTTTAAACTAAAATTATTTAATATTTTGCTTCTTCATGTTATGTAAAAAAAAAAAAATGCGTCAGGCGTTCAGGATGGACATTAAATAGTTTTACAAACCATACTCAACCATTTCTGTTAAAAGGTGCACACATCAGCTCAGGATCATGAAAACTATGCTTGAATGGAAATTTTATCTTATCTTATTATAAAAAAAAATAGTGGTGGGAGTAATTCATTGTGGTGCAATTTTGGCCCTTTTTTTGCTCGAGGCTACAGCCTAAATGACAGTTTCAAAAATTATAAAATTAATTTTCTTAAGTGTCAACCAGTCCAGCCCAATCGCTTTTGTATCGACCGATTGTGTTGATTCAAGTTTCAGGTACTTTTAAATAAAAAGTTGTAAAAATGTGAAATACAATGATCTTTGTTTTGGCTCCCTGTAATAAGCCCACCGCACCGGAAATGATGTATTAATAAGCGTTCAATTTGGTGTGCGCAATTTCCCTACCACAAATTAGTCCGTAGTACTCTGGTGCGCAAGCAATCTGTTGCAAGACTGTAGAATAAGTATGGGAAGCTTTCTTGACCAAAAAGAGAGAGATGGAAGGGTGGGTTCACAGATTTATCCCGGATAATGCCGGGAACTTCATCTAGTTATAAAAAAAGAAATAGTGGCGGGAGTAATTCATTGTAGTGCAATTTTGTCCCTTTTTCTTTTGCTCGACGCTACAGGTTAAATAACAGGTTTAAAAAATTAGAGAATTAATTTTCTTAAGTGTCAACTAATCCAGCCCAATCGCTTTTGTATAGACCGATTGTGCTGATTCGAGTATTTTTAAATTTAAAAGTTGTAAATATGTAATATATATACAAATTACAATAATCTTTGTTTTTGGCTCCCTGTAGTAAGCCCATCGCACCGGAAACAATATTAATATAATTATGCGTTCCCATACGTGCACACAATTTCTCCATCAGAAATGAGTGCGTAGTGCTCTGGAGCGCATGGAATCTGTAGTAAGACAGTAGAATATGGGAAGTTTTCTAGACCAGAAAGAAAAAGAGAGACAGAATGGTGGATTCACAGGTTTATCCCGGATAATGCCGGAACTTCATCTAGTTTTTTCAGAAAAGGACAATGATTGATGTTATCTGCACTAAGTCAGCACTACTGAATGCAGAAGTGTCGTGGACTACTAATAGTGTGGTTACTGTAAAGTTGAATGTCTAGGGCACAATGTTTGTAATATTTCAGAGAAATGAAAGAAATTCGCAGCTTTGAAAAATTCACTTTAGCTGAGGATTTGTCAAACAAGAAATCCAAAAGTCAAGGAAAAATCTGAGATGGCATGCAAAAAATTACTGAAATACAATCATCAGTTTTCACAGAAAACTGCAAGAGCCTTAGGTATAAATTTCTAATTGCACTGTAATAAAGCAGTGAGTGTATGTGGCACATGAAAGACACAGATAGTGAGCATTTCAAATCCTTGCTGAAACTGCTTTTTGCTGGGTTTCTGTAACTTCGTTCACTGTGACTTCTTTCAGGATATTGAAAAAATGCTGTCATTGGCTTACGGTGAAGAGACTCGAAGAAAAATCACTGATGACAAGACGCATGAAACAGGTTACTACCATCCGACATTCAGCATGAATAATGATCAAGGCACTGCTCATATCTCAGTTCTAGATTCTCAGGGAAATGCTGTCTCAGTCACAAGTACCATCAATACATAGTGAGTTTTCATTACCTTGAATTTAATTATTTTTATAATTATAATGACCATGTCATTTTGTAGAGAAATTGATAGGCTGTTTGCTTCAGTGTCACAGATCTTACAATTGAAATTACTTAAAAATCGGATTAAAAATCGGAAATATTCGGTACGGTAAGCAGATTCTGTTTTTAGCTTCAAGGACCGAAAGTAGAAGAGAAGAAAATAAATCAATACTGTATTTTAATGCGAAACTCAGAGCTGATATGAGGGATCCATTATGTGTGAGATAACTTAGTTTTCTTTTCGCACCCTAGGTGATTAGTCTTAGGCACAGCATGTCAAAGAAACAATATTTGTTAAATTACCTAGAAAAGAGAAGTTGCCAAACCAAAAATGACACCTTTATAACTGATTCTATTACAAATTTTGATGGGGACATTCGATAGGCTCTTTGTGCATATTTAAAACCTGAATATTTCCTGGCGTAGATGAGTAAAGTTGTTGGAATGGTGGGGAAAAAAGGACATAATCTCTCACAGTTCATATCTGAAATGCTTTCACAATAAAGTAATTTAATAAACAATGATGGGGAATGTGGTTCATGTGTTGTTTTCATGGCAGGAAATGTACTATATGTGGCTAATAATTAATATCAGTCAGTTCATCGTATTTATCATTTTTTGTTCTCCTTACAGTTTTGGTAGCAGGGTGAAGGGCAACCGAACAGGAATAGTCTTCAACAATGAAATGGATGACTTTTCCACCCCAAATACAACCAATTACTTCCAGCTGCCAGCCTCTCCTGCAAATTTCATTCAACCTGGCAAAAGGCCTTTTTCTTCAATGTCTCCTGCCATTGTATGGGATGATAATGCAAAGAAAGTGAAACTTGTTACTGGAGCTGCTGGTGGCAGCAAAATTACTACAGCAACAGCGTTGGTAAGCTCATGATGACACTTACCTTACAAGCTTACTAGCTCAGCCTAAGCCCAGACTTTCAAAAATATACTATTTAGTATTACTGTGCTCAACATTTTCATTGGCATTATTTTCTACACTGTTATAATTAAATGCTGCACCAGGAAGTGCTGTCAAACTACCAAATGACAATATAACAGAGGAAGCATCTATGCAAAACACAGGCAGGAAGTGCCAGACTATGCATTAAGACCATGTCGTCATATTCAAGATAAACTCGTCACGGAAAAGCTACGGCACAATTTCAATAATTTGTCCTAGCTGAGCATAATACGGATATGCACCCACAATTTTTCATCCATAGACTGCAAACTACATTTTAAAAATGAATTTAGGTGAAGTAATTTGGAGTGTAATTTATGTAAGTCAAACATTTTTTAATCATTAGATAATGAGTGAAAAGTGGGGTTTTTTTTGTAAAAATGTATATTTTTTGATGCTGTCCACGATTTATATTGTGGGGAAAATTGTGGTCTTAGCAATCTGTGTATTATTATTATGTCGAGGGGGGGGGGGGGGAGGAGGGGCAGTGTCAGCGATTCCATTGTCCTGGCTACGCTGATCGACCCATTTCATTATTTTTTCAGCCAGTGGTTCCTGTCCTGTGTCTTCTAATATAAACCGCAAATGAGGTATATTTTAAGCTTCATGCTATGCCTTAGATGAAAGTTTCAATGTGCTTCCAATCTGAAAATCCAAGTGCACCATATGGTTCCACATATATAGTAAAAGACATACATGGCGATTTGAATGTCATATTTTTTTATGCAAATAAAAAAATTACTGTGGCAGACTTTTTGACTGCTGTAATGTTCAGCTATGATAGTGCCTTAGACGAATGATAATATACTGGCACTGGGATCAGTATGACAACAGGGGTCACAAGGCTTTAGAGATCAGGTTGTGTGTTTTTGATGATTTCAGAATATAATGGACACTTTGTGGTTTGGAATGTCCTTACCTGATTCAGTTGATCGTCCTCGACTGCACCATCAACTGGTACCTCCAGTGATTCAAGTGGAGACAGGTTATCCTGAGGTAGGAAACCTCAAATGTGCATTATGTTATATTTTTAGAAACATTTTAAAAAGTAATGACAAGTATGGACACTATTCAATGCGAGTAGATAATCAAAATGTAAAAATTTATCTTAAAGATATCTTGTATTGTGCTAAAAATCTTCACATTAAGATTAATAAACATACTGATTAAAAAGTAAAAAAATGCATTCCTCGTGATCCTTTACATTATATTGATATAAATGACTTTGCATAACGTATAAATTCCTTCAACATGTCGAAATTAATCAGTTGGAATATTTGTCATAATCTTTCAATTTCTGTTCTTCTGTTTCACACGTTAGGCTATCATCAAAGGTCTGAAAGCCAAAGGTCATGAGACAGCTGATATGCAAGGCAAGTCGGTTGTGCAGGCAGCTCTCGTTGTTGATGATGGCGTTGTGGGGACAGCTGATTACCGTAAAGGGGGAGAACCAAGCGGCTTTTAACAGAATCTTAAGAGTGTAACAAATATCTATGGGACAGTTAAACTATGGCAACTGGGCAGTAACACATACAGATCTTTGTCAATGTATAGTATTTTCCATGAATGCTATAGGAATCGAACTTCTAAGTTTCTCTGACAAACGTTGATGACAGCAAACCATAAGACAAGTAGCATGGGTTAGGTCATTTATCCTCAAGATTAAGTCTAGGGTGTGTTGCAAATGAAGGGTAATATTATATAGCAAGCTGTCCATTCCTGAAAATAAGAGACTGAGAACGTGTGTTATCAGCAGTTTGTCATTTCTAGTAATATATAAACACTAGCCGAGTACCCGTTCGATGAACAGGTTTGTATAGGTGTTGTTTTTTTTTGGTAAACTTAAGACGCCTGTGAAGTAAGAAAGGCATTAATGCTGCATAGATACCTTATAAGAAGAGATGCAACAACAGAGGACACCACTTCAGACCGAAAGGAATAAGAACAAAAGCCGAGATGCGTAGGGTCATTCTCAAAACTCAGCGATAGGACAGTACACAGTGTGCAGTGGTGCGTACCGAAAATTTTCAGGAAGTGATGATGTCATAAAAACCTACAGCATGTCAATGAGCCTAGTGAAAATTGGGGAAACAATAAATTTCCAATAAATAAAAAAAACACCGATTTGAGACTTCTATTAAAAACTGTGCACCCTTGCATCCATTCTGATGCACCATATAAAATTTGAAGTCTGAGTGTTGAGTGGTTCAGAAGCCTTTTGCAACGAAAAATCTCAACTCCACAAATATATATGGTATATCATCATTTATAAAAGAACAGCCTTGCTAGATATTATCAGAATCCGACTGAATCGTATTCCTGAAAAACATTTGAAAAACAGAATTTGGGCATCTCTACAACCAATAATTATGTTTGCAAGGAAATGATAACAATTTTAGGAGGTGCGTGAATTCCAATCGGCAAAAAAATACAGGTGCCACCCTTAAGTCATCGCTGTGCATCACATGTGGGTATGCAATGCACCACACAATACTTGAGTGTGTACTTGGAACCCATGGAAATTTTCTTTGTTTGACATTCTGAGAGTGGAAACGGGAGATGATTGAGCTAGCTGAAACATAGCTAAAAACGAAAGCTCTTTAAGAAGACCTTTCCAACTATCATACATCATACATGTATGTAATATAAATTCAATAATAGAATTCAGAGATATTTTTTTTTAAGTGGTGAACACGGTGCTTAAGGAGGGAAAATAGGGGACCATTAGCGTGTGTACTCAGTCAGGTAATGATTTTTTTGTAGTTTGTATTACTTGGATCAAAATATTGTATTTAGTGCCTGATGCTCTCAATATTAATAATATTGGGGTTTTTTTCCCAAGTTTTGTGTGAAAGGGCTGTTCTGTGATTAGACATGAGAGATATGTAAGATGGTTGAACATGTGAGGAATTAGTTTGATCTAGAGTGTGTGGATTATGTACTGATGTAATATTTAAGTTTGTTATTTACTTTCTTGACTTGGATGATAGAAAAAGTTAATGTTTAAATATTTATCAGAACTAATTTGATCTCTGCATTTTACATTGAGTATGTCCCAGTTTGGAGTGAACATTTCTTCTTAATGCTGCGTGCAACAAATTCTTTTAAAAAACAGCAAAATAACTGTCTGTGCTTTGTTTAGTATGATCTAAGTAAAGTGGCATCCAATTTGTTCATCTTGAACATTTATACTGACAGCATGTTATCATAAATTCAAATTGATTCACTTATACAGTATTTGCAAAGGGGACCATTTAATGAATTACCATCTGTAATATCTGAAACTTATGTTAGAAGGCTGTTGTGTCAGTATCATGGCAATCTCATTATGTGTCACATGGAAAGTAATGTATAATCATATATTATTAAATGTATTTGCCTTAGTATTGTGCTATTTTCTTGGTGTTTTTTTTTGTTTTTGTTTTGTTAAATCCACTGGCAATGTTTTTGAGAGTCCCCATTTTGTAGCAGACTGTGCATCCTTGTCATTTGACACACAGAAAGTAACATTTACAATATCATGGTACATTGTATTTTCATTATCGTTGAACTGTTGAACTGTTTCTGTTAGCCTAAATCCACTGATGATGTTGAACGTCTTCATATTGTGAATTCTTGATCAGGAAATAATTTTCACTACATTTTTTTATGTCATGTTAACTATGCTGTGATGTTAGCATAGCTATGATGTGTGTACAAGGTGAATTTCAGTTTGGACATATCAGAATATAATAATATTTGCTTAGCTATACTGGGACAATCTTGCAACTCATAGGCTGTCTTCTCACACTTATGATAAACAACCAAACCTAGAGAGACAAAAAGTAATGGAATAGATTAGATTTTTTGCAGAGCTGGGTTGTGGGTGAATTTTTCTGAAAAGCCATTTGAAAGAGTACAAAATATTGTAAAGTTGCGCATTTCCTGCAAAACTTTTAAAGAATCCGGTTTGCCACTGAGCAGCACCAGTCTATGAAAAGCTCAGTGGCATTGTAAGCAGGACAGAGCTTTTTGCGTGTATAAAAATTTTTTAAAAATTAGGAAGTGGTTAAAAATAATCCAAATCCTTCAGCTGCATTGCAGAAAATGTGAACCGTATTTTTTTTTTTTAACTGACACCAGTAATAAGTTCGTAATATTGAGCTTAGATCTCACAGTTCACCAGGTCAGTACTGTGAGTTTGAGATTTTTTTATTTTTTTTAGTGTGAGACACTAATTCCGTCAGATGTGCATGGCTTTACATGGCTTTGCTAATTGACATTACGGAAATTAATTTTTGTTTCTTTGTTGAAAATTTTCTAATACACCTTGTTTCTCTGCACCCATTTCACAATCACATTACCTGATGTTTTGCACACTTGCTGAGGATATAATGAAAAAGAAACGAGCATTATTTTTCAAACATGTTCTTGTTGTAATCTTTTATATCTGACAATTTTGTATGTTATACAGTTCATTAAACATTCATAGCTACCAGAATTTAACTGGCTGGTTGAGTCTATTTCCTGTGCTGTCTCCAAATGCTGTAAATAGTTCTGTTGATAACACTGTTACCTCAGGTGAACACTTCTGTGTGCCTCATTGAGTTGGCGAGCAGGGTTGCCAGACTGAAAAGCCAAACAATGCTAGAAAAAAAAAGCCAGAATAAAAGCCAAACAAATTCCAGTATAGTTTTCAGACTAATATCTCACGAAAAGCTCCAGAAACAAATTAATATCATCCTCCCTACTAGAATAAGTGTATTATTTGGCTTAAATCTTGTCAGCTGTGAATTTTTTTATTTTTTTTTCAAAGCATATGGTGAAAAAGCCTTGGCAATTTTTTTTTTTGAAAGCCATAGTTCTTCGCCGATTCTCACAATAGCATCAAGACGATTCAGCTGCACTCTGTTTTTTATTTTGTTTTTAACAGAGGGTACATAAGAAAATATCCTCTTTAGTACAGCATTGCTGACTGGTTATTAGGCAAACAAATGCTTCATGACGAAGGATATCAATCCAGAACCACCATAGACTTATTTTATAAGTCTATGAGAACCACAGAGTATGGCGGGAGTTCTAAGGTGGGTGACAGTCTTTCAAAAATGGGAGCAGTTTAAAAATATGAACCATAGAATCCAGTGTCAACTGGACACAGACTTTGTCGGTTGGTGCTTTCTTGACAATTGGCGGCAGAAATCGTGCCATTATACATGTACATTGTACATATAACTGACCAAAACATATTTCCTCGATAGTGAATGTTTTAGAAAGAGGATGGTGTGTAGTTTTCTTGCCGAAAAGTTTAGTACATGTTGTTTTTGTATGTCAGGAAAGAAAGCCAGAAAAAAGCCAAAAATCCAAATGAATTTTCTGTCGCCAGCCATATTCAAAATATTTTTAAAAGCCAATCTGGTAACCGTGTTGCCTAGTGACTTCTTTTTTTAAAGAAGCTCAACTGAAACTGTTGAAATAATGTTGTAATGTTTGTAAAGCCACTCACAGTATCACTTTATGAATAGAATGTAGAAAGAGTTATATTATATGTCGTTTCCGTAAGCATAGAAACACTTTTTCTTTTCACTACTTAATGGATTTTTGACGTTTCCCTTTTCCGAATAAATGAAACCACAGCTTAAGTGTATTTCCTGTTATCTTCAGTCAGACGAGTCGACGGTCGGGGACAGACAGGTCACCAAAGTTCTTAAAATATTGTTTTGGTGCATGGACTCTTCAGATACAGACTGACGAAATCTTCAGCTAAGCAGTCCGTTGAGCGAAAATGTAAACGGTTTAGTTTCTACTAGTTGTCAGCGGGGTGGTCCCAGAAATTGTGCATATCTGGCTGGTCTCACGGGCTTGGCAGTTTGAAAAGCAATTGTTAAATGTTTGGGTTCGTATTGTATTGATTTAGTGAACCAGACCATCAGGTACAAGACAATGTTAATTCAACACAACAGACTCCACGTGTAGCCATTTCATAACTTCCTGTATTCTCTTCTGTCGCTCTTTTTCAATGAAGTCACAGACAGTCATATTAATAATAATCTAGAGTAAGTCTAAAATCCTAAACAATGTATTTAATATGATACCAGAACATCTCCTTTCTTTTAGAGATTTAAAAGATTTTAAATTAAAGTGTCCTTTCAACTTATGTTGTAATAGTCCAACTTATGTTTCCATCAACGTTCTTTGGGGTGAATTTTAGTTTTGTAAATTTTCGGGTAAGTCCATAAATATTGTTTTTGTTCTGGAAGTAAAAACTATCTACTAATGTAATATTCCATACACACACACTTTCGTTCCATTAACTAATTTATGAACTAACAATTAAGTTAATGTAAAAGTACTAAAAGTCATGATCAACTTAATTGTCCTTGATTTCTGGATATGTCATGCCATATCACAATGGATAGTTGCTTGAAATTAGTGATTTAATTATTATGTCGTTAAATATCAACAGTAAATTGTTAAAACACTTGACATGTTAACTGAACTTAAAACTAAAATGAACAGTAACTTAAACTAAGTAAGTATGAACTACTGTATGAATAAGGTAGAGACTTCCTGCCTCTACATCATGGGAGGGTATTATTATGACCCTTGCTTTATCCCATGATTACTATTACACAACACTTCTAGCTTGGATTGAAGATGGAAGATGACTAGTTCGACCTTCTCATCTCTTCCTCCCTGAATCTGGCTGGCTTGTTAGCAACATAGCCTCGAGCCATACGAGTGACAGGTCTATTTGTAGACACTGTTTCTGGAGGGGATTTGACGACTCTAGAATTTGAACTAGGTGTTGCAGGAATATCTTGGGTTTGTTCGTTATCTTGCAGCACATCATCTGGAGGATCTGGGCTTGGATCTTGATCAGGAAACGAAGACGGTACTGCTTGAAGGTGTTTCCGGTTTCTGCGCAGCACCCGGTCAGGTGTTTTCACCAAATATGTTCGGTGATCTGGATTTGTTGCAATGACAGTTCCTGGTCCGGTCCACTTGTTTTCTTCATCTGTCTTGAGAAGAACTTTCTGTCCAGACTCCAGTTGTTTCAGTTGTCTTGCGCCATGTCTGTTGTCGTAATTCCTTTTGTATCTTGTTTTCGTTTCTTTTGCTCTGTCTTGGATGTCTTGGTTGTTGACTTGTCGAGGGTAAAGGTTCCTCGGCAATGTGGGAACTTTTGTTCTCAGTTGTCGTCCCATCAGGGCGACTGCTGGGCTCACTCCAGTCGTTGAGAGAATTGTGTTTCTGTAGTTCATCAGAGCTACCTCTAATGAATTCTGTTTCAAAAGTTTCTTTGCAACCTTCACAGCACTTTCGGCTTGTCCGTTGGACTGAGGAAAGTGTGGACTACTGGTCACATGTTGAAAGTCAAAGTCTTTAGCAAAGAGTTTGAATTCTCTGCACTGAAATTGTGGTCCATTGTCACTAGCCAGAGTTTCACAAATTCCGTGAGTTGCAAAAATGTTTGTTAGCTTCTGGATGATAGCTTGAGATGTTGTAGAATTCAGTTTTACTACTTCGATCCATTTTGAGTAGTAATCGACTACGACTAAGTATTCATTTTTCCCATGTGTAGCGAGATCTACTGCAATTTTCTGCCATGGCCTCTCAGGTAGGTCAGTTGGTATTAATGGTTCATTCCGCTGAGAGGGTCTATTTTCTCTGCAGGAGAGACAGTTCTGAATCATGTTCTTGATATCTCTCGTGATGCCGGGCCACCACACGGATGCGTCAGCATTCTGTCTGCACTTTTCGATTCCTTGGTGAGTCTCATGTAGTTTAGAGAGAATGTAATCTCTTTGAGAATGAGGGACTACTATTCGGTTGTTGAAAACTAACAATCCATTCACAATAGACAGTTCTCCTTGCACTTGTTGAAAATTTTGTAGTGTTTTAGGTACCTCTTTTGGCCAGCCATCCATCACAAAATGCATCACTTTCTGTATGTCTGTATCTTTCTTGCTTTCTTCCCTCAGATTTTCTAATCGTGAAGCAGTGACGGGCCAAAAGCTTTCCAGAGATTCCACATAAGCCTCTACATTCTGTCCTGTTTCTTTATCTTGAGTTGTATGGTAATTCATTGGACTTCTAGAGAGAGCATCAGCAATGACGAGCTCTTTCCCTGGCACATGAATGACATTGTAGTTGAATCTTAAAAGTCTCATCAGTAGTCTTTGGCATCTGGCAGGGCATTTATCTAAATCTTTTTTCTTCATCAATGGAACCAATGGTTTATGGTCTGTTTGTAATTCAAAGTTATCAAGACCAATTAGGTATTTTCCAAATTTTTCACATGCATAGACCGAAGCCAAACATTCTTTCTCTATTTGGGCATAACCTTTTTCTGTTTCTGTTAATGTTCTAGATGCAAATGCTATGGGCTGAAGTTTGCTTCCTTTCATCTGTATTAACACTGCTCCCAACCCAAAACTGCTGCTGTCTGCACTGACAATTGTTTCACAGTTAATGTCAAAGAATCCCAAGGTTGTAGCTTCTGCTATTTTCTTCTTTGCAAGGTTGAATGCATTTTTCTGCTCTGCTCCCCACTGATATTTTTCTGACTTTTTCATCAAATCAGTCAAAGGTTTCAAAATTGTAGCTAGTGATGGAACAAATTTACTCATGTAATTGAGTAACCCACACACAGTGCGTAGCTCTGTCAATGATGTTGGCGGCTGTAGTTTCTGTATGGCCTCCACCTTTTCAGGATTTGGTTTTATTCCCTCCTTGTTTATGAGATGTCCAAAGTATTTCACCTCTTTCTGTCTGAAACAACATTTTTCTTTATTTAATTTCAGTCCTGATTGTTCTATTCTCTCCAAAACAGCTTCTAGTTTTCTGTCGTGATCCTCTATGTCTTTCCCATAGATGATGGTATCATCCATAATGACTTCACAACCTGGCAGGCCTTTTAAAGTCTCTTTCATTTTTGATTGGAATACTTCAGGACCTAATGATATTCCCATGGGTACTCTCTGGAAACAGTATTTTCCAAACGGTGTGATGAAAGTTGTGAGCATGCTGCTGTCTTCCTCGAGGGGAATTTGGAAGAAACCAGAGGTTGCGTCTAGTGTAGAAAAGACTGTTGCGCCATTGAATTTGGGAGCGATATCCTCTAAGTTTGGAAGCATGCAGTAGTTTCTTTTCACTGAAAGATTTAACTTCTTGAAATCCACACAGATCCGAACTTGCTTGTTTGGTTTTACTACTGGGACCATTGGGGCACACCATTCTGTAGGTTCATTAACTTTTCTTATTACCCCATTTCTTTCCATCCTTTCCAGTTCTTCTTTTACTTTACTTTCTAAAGGGAATGGTACTCTTCTTGCTGTTGCAACATTATATGGTTCAGCATCTTTGTTTAATGTTATTTTTACTGGTTCAGTTTTCAACAGTCCGGCAGCACCAAAAACTTGTTTTCTTAGTTCAGGTTTTAATTTTTCTGTGCGTTCTATGTCTTCTATGTGCCTGATTAAGCCTAGAGCTTCGGCCACATTTCTGCTGAGTAAATTGCTACCTTCTTTGTTGTTTAAGACCACAACTCTGAATTCAAAGGTCTTTTCCTTTCTCTTTGTCTTCGCTGTGAACTCTCCTTTCACTTGAATATTTCCTCCTGGTGAGGTTAGATTCAGTTTACATTGATGCAATGTCGGTTTGGTTCTCAACCTTTGAAATGTTTTCTGAGTAATACAAGTAATGTCAGCTCCTGTGTCCACTTTGAAAGGAACATTTGTATTCTGAATGTTGAGCATCGTGCTCCATGGTGGAGATTTGTCTGAAATGACTGTATCTATTGAAAATGTTTGTTCAAATTCTTCAGTCACCTCTCTAATGTTTGACCTGCACATTTTGGCAAAATGATTTGCTTTATGACACTTGTGGCAGGTTCTCCCTTTTGCTGGGCATTGGTCACGTGGGTGACCTTTCCCACACCTGCGACAATTTTGATACTGAACACTGGTAGGTCTGTGATGATTATGATTATAAGGTTTCTTATGTGGTTTGTGACCTTGTTGTGGTGCTGTTGCCCCTTTGTAATGCTTTTCATTCTTTTTAAATCCACCTGATTTTACTCTACTCATCTGAGTTTGCTGTGGCTGTGCTGTGTTATTTGTCAGCTTTTTAAAGAATTCTTCAGTCATTTCCAGACTTCTCGCGAACTGTAACAATCCTGCTACGTCAAGCGTTGATGTAGTGAGTCCTTTTTCTCTCACTTTCTTCGATGAGCAACCTGATATGAGTTGCGATTTTATTTCATCCTCCGCATTCGGAAAATTGCACTGAGACGCAAGTTGGCGGAGTTCGGAGTAAAAATCGTCAATTCGTTGAAATTCTTTCTGCCGCTTGTGTCTGAATTCATATTTCAGGATCTCCAAATTTGATCTTGGATTAAAATGATCTGTTAGAGCTTTAATGAGGTCCTTATAAGATTCATCTGAGGCTTGTATGGTATTGATAGTGGGTAATGATTCTGCAATATCATTTAGATCTGGACCACCATAAGTGAGGGTAAGAGCGTATCTTCGTTTGCTGCTAGCTATCTCGTATCCATCAAAGATGTGCTCCAGCCTGCGGACCCATCTAGGCCATCGAACTGCGGCACCTTCAGTGTGGCAATCGAATTGTTCATACGGTGGGAGATTCATGATGGACTCTGTGGTGTAGATCTAGTAGATTTGGCTCAGGTCTGAACTCATAGACTCTGCACTGTGTCGATCTATTCTTGCTGTCAGGTCTGATCTCATAGACTCTGCTCTATCGATAATAGGTCTTGGTTCATGGGCTTGGCTTAGGGGCCTTTTTTTTTTTTTTTTTTTTCAGATACGTCTAGATTCTAGATCTGGTAATGCCAGCTACTTTAACTGACAACATGTTTGTCATATCCCACTTCTGACACCATGTTTGGGTTCGTATTGTATTGATTTAGTGAACCAGACCATCAGGTACAAGACAATGTTAATTCAACACAACAGACTCCACGTGTAGCCATTTCATAACTTCCTGTATTCTCTTCTGTCGCTCTTTTTCAATGAAGTCACAGACAGTCATATTAATAATAATCTAGAGTAAGTCTAAAATCCTAAACAATGTATTTAATATGATACCAGAACAGGGGAAAAAACACTTTGTTGCATGTTACTGTTCGCTCGCTCCTCCATATTTTATAGTCTGAATATCATTCGGAGTCACAAAGCCTTCAGGTAAGGTGTATTGTCAATGTGTCAGGATGAGTAAACGGGCCACATTAATGTCAAAAACAACTGATCAGAAGTTTCCAGCATGCATAACTGGGCTTTACTCAGAAGTTCGAAATTCAAAGAATATTGTGCAAAACTGAAAATGGTAAGGGATCAACTCCATTTGTTTCGCAGCTAATTATTGTAACTTAAACAAACAAACAAAATTAAAAGTCAACTATATCCCCTTATAGTCTCGAACCATAGTCTTTGATGATAGTTGTATGTGCACTTACACCTATGACCTGCTAAACATTTTATAAGTGTTTGGGCGTGGAACAGTGGAAGCTGAAACGTCTGTATTCAATGAAAATTTCTCAAAATGGTTACTGATAACATGTGGCCATCGTCGATAGTTAAACTTAAAGCACTTGTGACTACACTCAAATGAAAATAAGCCACTGCATTGCTCTCCTTCAGGAGTCGTCAGCATTTCCCAAGAAAAACTCAATTTGGCAACGTAATAGTTGCAAGTGCTTTTTTTATGATTCGTTCACGATTTATTTTTTTTACTGGGTCTCATGTACTCTTAAGACTGCGAGTTGCAAGTGCCCTTAATCTCCTAGAGCAATAACTATTCATCTTAAATATGGCAAAAGCTACTTAATACAGTGGAGCCACGTGTACAGGATGCCTTACGCACAACAAAGTGAATGTATATAAATGAAATAAAACGGGAAGTTTTTTTTTTTTTTTTCTCATCCTGAAAAGTTGCAGCAATTCACTTACATTTACAACAGTATTCACTACCTCTCCCGACGTATTGCATTAAAGTTAGGAAATTTTGCGCTCCCTGCTATGACAATCCCATGAGCCTTTACTGTACCTGGACCGTGCTTTCTACCACAAATTCAACGCGCATACTTTTTTTTTTTTTTTTTTACAGATTTTATACATTTTTAACCAATTTGAGACAGTAGTGATGGGCATATCGATATCTAAATATGAATATTTTTGTGATGTGGTTAACATACCGACCTTTGGATAAAATATCGATAAAATTTCGATGTTTTGATTTTTTAGTTTTAATCACGCCAAGTTCATTTTTTGGTCAGTTATTATCAAGTGAATTATCAATCTTCAATAATTATCTGCAATAAGAGCTCCCTGGGACGTCCAGACGAGAGAGTGGTGGGCTGGTGTAGGGGAGTGATAGAGCAAACTGGGGTCAATGAATTGGAGACTGAGTTATACATCAGTACAAAATATTATGCACGATATGAAATAAAAATAAAAACGAGTGTAGATACCCTGCTATTTCGAGAGGTATTTGTCATTGTTGTAGCCTATGTGACATTTGGCCCGATTCTGAGGTTTTGTCATGAAAGTGGTTCTCTGATTCTATTTTATTATTTAAGTGCCATTCCAGTCGGTTAAAAACTTTTCGAGACGTGTCTGTGACGTGATGTTTTATGAGTTTTGGCCCTCTTGCCGACCCACTTTCAATCCTCATTGTCTCACAAAGAAAAAAAAAAGTACATACAACAACATGGAATAGGCTTATACCCGGCGATTTCATGACAAGCTTCGCCTCGAATAATTATAGGCTGGATCCTCAAGGGAATGTAATAAGACTTATTTAGAAACAAACAGACTTATTTAGCCTGATAAAACCTAAAAGAGCAGGCACGGTGAAGAAGATCCTTTAATAATCACGTACACTACTAAACAGATTTATCACGGGCAAAACTGGGTACCTGAGAGAGTATAATAATGTTTTTCCCAATACTTATAGAGGATCTAACCCCTGAGTTAAGGAGACTAAGTCTAGCTATGAGGGGGTTGGGGGTGTAAATCCATTTCGCCAGTTTGCGTAACCGCTTTGTGTGCGTTTTGTTGTTAAAAAAAAGAGCGACTTTTTTTTTTTTTTTGTGGTTGTTGACATGGGTGGGGGTGAGATACTTGAGAAGTGGGGTTTTTTTTTTTTTTGTTGTGAATAGTGAGGAAATCATGCAATGTTCAAATAGCACGAAATCTTGCTGGTAACCGGGGTATGCGCCCAGAACGGATAGGCATTAATGGATGTTCGAATGGCAATGCCGGTGGTATAGTCTTTGATTTTGCAGAGGTTGATGGCGATGGTGCTGCAACCGGTAAATCAAGTCGTTCGTCATCTGAAGATGCGAGAGGTGTGACGAAAGCCGTTTTAAGATTGAGACCTCCTCTGAGCGGCCTTTAATGTCTAGAGTGAAGAACTTGTCACTGATGTCAATGATGCGGTAAGGCCTTCGTAAGGTCTCTGAAGTGGATACCGGTGACAGTCAGTTCGGACGTAGACGTAACCTGTAGAGGCTAAGTTTACGGGTATGTAGGCAGGATGCTGTCCATGGAATTTTGGTGCCGGGGGTGGAACTGAGCGCATGATGTGTTGGAGATGTTTGAGAAATGTAAGGTCGGGCTCGACGGTACGTGCGGCAAGCGGCTGGAGGAATTCGCCAGGAAGGCCAAGTGTGGAACCGTAGACGAGCTCAGCTGGCGAGCAATCGGGATCCACTCGCCAAGAAGGGCGAATTCCCAACAGAACCATGGACAGTTCCGCAAAACAGTCGGGGCCAGTAGTGCGTGCTTTAAGTGCTGCTTTGAGCTGACGGTGGAAACGCTCAACCATGCCATTCGCCTGGGGGTGATAAGCTGTGGTATGTGTCTTAATACCGAATAACTTGTTACACTCTCCCCAAAGGTTTGAGGTGAACTGCTGGCCGCGATCTGAGGTAATGTCTTCAGGCACCCCAAATCTGGCAATCCAGTGGTGCACAAGAGCTGTAGCACATGTGGAAGCGTGGGCATCAGGTAGAAGAATGGCTTCTGGCCATCTTGTGGAGCGGTCCAAGATGGTGAACAGGTAGGCCATGCCCTGGCTGGTTGGAAGAGGCCCAACAAGGTCTACATGCAGACTGCAGAATCTGGTGTTGGGAGGCAGACGTTCTACTAGTGGTGCCCTTGTGTGTCGATGAATTTTGAATGTCTGGAAAGCATGACATTCCCTGCACCCACGTGCGTCTGTCACGTTTCATACCGTACCAAACAAAACGTTGGCTGATGGCTCGTTGAGTGGGACGTGCGCCTGCATGTAAGAGTCCATGAATGTGGTCAAAAACTGAGCGAGTCCATAATTTTGGTAGCACTGGCCTCGGGACTCCAGTGGATGTGTCGCATAGCACGGTCGATGTCCCAAGCTTCTTGAAGCCGAAGCCCAGTGGGAGCCCTGCGGTAGGTCTCCATCTCGCCAGACTATCTGATCTTGAGCGAGGCAACTGAAGTCACCTACAATAGAGTCGCAGTGTATTCCTTAAACGGGGTTCGTGCTGAAGCGTGAAAGGGCGTCAGCCACCACATTGAATCCGCCACGGATGTACTGAATGTCAGTGGTGAACTCAGCAATGTAGGAAAGATGTCTTGACTGTCGAGGGGAACGGTCGGTTTGACCCGTGAAAGCTGAAGTCAAGGGCTTATGATCGGTGTATAGTGTGAAAGGTCGTCCCTCCAAAAATTGTCTGAACTGCTTGGTAGCTGAGTACGCTGCAAGGAGTTCACGATCAAAAGCACCATACTTCCTCTCTGTTTCAGAAAGTTTCGTGGAAAAGAAGGCAATCGGTACCCAGGATCGGCCTTGTCGTTGCTCAAGTTGGGCATTTACAGCGGTGTTGGATGCATCCACAGCGAGGCTTGTCGGTGCGTCTGTTTGCGGATGGTGTAGCAGTGCCGCCTCGCTGAGTGCCTTTTTAGCTTTTTCGAGTGCTGTTTGGCATTTTTGAGACCACTCAATGTTTTGTCCTTTGCCGCTCGCCTGGGAGTGAAGTGGAGCATGGATGTCGGCAACATGTGGGATGAAACGGTGTTAGTAATTCATCATCCCAAGAAACCGTTGGAGGCTGGTGCGGTCAGCAGGTGCCGCACCGTCACGCAGGGCTGTTACTCGGTCAGCGAGAGGAAGTTTTCCCTGGGCGGTGACACGGTGCCCAAGGAAATCTAACTCGCTGGCACCAAAAACGCACTTGGCTTTGTTGATGACGAGACCGTTGGCCGACAGGAGATGGAAAAGTCGTCGCAGGTGTTCGAAGTGTTCTTCGCGGGAGTGGCTGGCGACAAGGATGTCATCAATGTAGACAAAGGTGAAAGGGACATCTCGTAGAATGCCGTCCATGAGGCGTTGGAACGCCTGTGCTGCGTTCTTTAGGCCGAAGGGCATGCGGAGGAACTCCCAGAGGCCAAAGGGAGTGATGATGGCAGTTGTGGCAATGGATGATGGCGCGTCAGGGATCTGATGGTAGTCCCTGACCAAGTCAATTTGGAGAAAATGGTGCATCCTGACAGATGGTTGTTGAAATCCTGTATGTGGGGCAAAGGGTAACGATCGCCTTTGGTAGCAGAGTTGAGATGTCTATAGTCCCCACAAGGACGCCACTGTCCGTTTGATTTGGAAACCACGTGCAGGGGTGAGGACCAAGGTGGGTTGGACCGACGGATGATACCCATCTCTTCCATGGTCAGGAATTCGGCTTTGGCGGCTGCAAGTTTTCCGAGTTCAAACGGCGAGCACGAGCATGAACCGGGGGTCCGTGTGCGACGATGTGGTGCTCAACACCATTCTTGTTGACCGGACTGTTGAAATGAGGAGTGAGGAGCTCAGGGAACTGCTGGAGTAGACTGGAATACTCGTTTTGATGAGGCATTCCTAAGCCCGCAAGAGTCAGGGGAGCCTCGATTTCTCGGAGGTGAATAGAAGAGTTGTCAAGGGACAGTAGGCGTTTGCCACGAAGATCGATGGCAAGGCCGTGCGCCGTGAAAAAGTCTGCACCAAGGATGGGTCGGGTGACGTCAGCAAGGTAAAACGTGATGATAATGTCTCTTGGGAGCCAATGCCAGTGAAATACTGCGTTTGCCCCATGTGCGGATGGAAGTCCCATTAGCTGCTGACAGTGTGGACGGTTGTACCTTCCTGCGATCTTGTGTAGAAGCGGGATATACAGATACCTCTGCACCTGTGTCAACAAGGTAAGATCTTCCAGAGATGCGGTCCTTGACAGAAAGCGTGTTTGATCTTAAAGGCCTGGCCGCTACCACGCCTAGTGGCTGGTTTTGGTGTTTCCCAAGGGCCTGGAGAGTAGAGAAGAAATCTTGCAGCCAGGTTGGCAATTGCGTGCATTCAGACCAAATCTTGAGTGATAGAAACACACCGAGGAAGATGATGCGGTTGGGTTGGTTCCGGGACGGCGAGTGGAACGCGATCCCAGCTTTGGTTTTATTGTGGCAGCGTCAATGGTTGTTGTTGTGGGTTGATCGAAGGTACAAGCAGAATGAACTTGTTGGACGCTTGAAGAGAGTGTTACGCAAAAACGGTCAGCAGCCTCGGCAAGGATTTCAAGGTCACCAAACTCCTGTCCTGCAAGAATGCTGCGAACATCTACAGGAAGGTTTGTAAGGAATAGCGCTCTCTTCAAATACTGGGGGTCATCGTTTAACGCGTTAATTTTTCGGAGCAAAGCAGTGGGTCTTCTGTCCCCGAGTCCATTCAAGTGTAGAAGTTCATAGACTTTCTGTGCTTGTGATTTGCCGAAAGCTTTGGTGACGTATTTTTCGGCGGTTGGAGGGTTGACGGTGACATGATGGACCTCCTCAGCCGTTTGGGCATCAAGGGCACTGACAACATAATCGTATTTCGTTTGGTCTTGCGTGATGTTACGCGTGCCAAACTGGGCCTCTATTCTAGCGGACCATACCTCCAGTGATGTGGTCCAGAAGTCGGGCATTTTTATTGCAACTGCGTTGACTTGTCCGCTGGGTTGGGTGATGTGCGAGCAGCGCGTCTGCCGCCTCCTCTTGATCCCGTGACATGGTGCATGTAACTCTACTTAGTTTATAAAACACTTGCTCTATCGTGTTCAACGTCGGGGTCACCAATTTAGCGTTTCACAGTCACTGCATACTTTAGCGCATCACAATCACAGCCTGATCAAGGAGACGAGGAGACCGTTTCAAGAGTTTCCACTACAACATGTTTATTACATGAACACAGAGACTTGAATGACGAGTACAGTATACAATGTGAGCTTTTATAACACATACACAGGAAGTGAGGACACAACACAACAACGGCTTTGGGCATAATACGGTGACCATACAACACAGTTCACGACAAACACAAAAAGGAAATCATGCAATGTTCATGTAGGAGGGCGCCACAACCTACATGAACAAACTGTTTTTTGCTCACATTCCTTGACAACGTTCATCATAGCACGTCTTCTTTTCTTATTTTATATTATAATTTGCTCATCGTCTCCTTATCATCACTATCCTCATTGGTGCCATTATCATCGGGGTTGGTCTAGTTGTTGGACTTGCCTTAGGACTGAATGATAGTGGTAAAGACTGTGCCGAGAATGGAGTCGCCAAAAGTCAAGTGTTGGAGGAACTACGAGTGGCTAATGTGGTTACTGCGTGGGTTCAATAGTAACTCCCTTAAGGATACACAGGATTAACAAACACAGGGTTCTGCTGGCAATCTTATTTATTCAAAAAGCCTAACAAAGGTATCACTACCAAAAAGGCATGGGAAAACCCTACCAAGAAAAAGAAAAAGAAGCCAAGAAAAAGAAGCCCAACCAGCCATAAGCCAAAGTCTCTCTGCTACTGGCGCAACTGGACTAGGCCATGTTTTGGGCGAGGCGCGCCACGGCAGGCCGCCGCCGGTCTAGGTTCACTGTGCTGTCGGCTCTTGTCTCTGCGTCTTTGATGGAGTGTACTGACCACTCGAACCGGCATCCTATCTATGAGCCAGCGCGGACGTCCGAGAGAGCTATTACGTAGCCCGGTGTTTGGACAAGTGAAAGGCTCGGACGTGGAGTCCAGCCCGACAACATAACAGGTTAGGGTCCTAACACAATCGAATTTACAGTACGGTTAAAAGGGTGCACACAAAAGTCAATTAGGTATCCCAGTAAACTGCAGAAATTACTCTAACGTCCCCTCCAGCAATAATTGAATAAATTTGACCCAGGTTGGATTTATCGGGGATAACATGCGTCTAACTCATAGTTTACTTTAAATCCGAGACCCTCTTATTAATTATTTCAATAGGACATGTGCATCAAAGTACAACAAAATTGGTACCATTATAAAGTAGAAACTTGCTGCTAAAATTCTAACTGACTACTTATACTAGAAACCCGGTAATAGTTTTAATGTAAATTTTCAAAGTGTCAGGACTAACAACATTTGCCAGATTTATGCGGGATACTTTCGTCCATTAATACGACGTATCTCCATTGATAACAAACGTTATCATGAGTACCTATTTTGTACCAATAGGGTATTGCCTACTCTCAACAATGAATTCGGGTTCCCGTCTTTCTGTCGGTGGATAACAACGAAGGAGCGAGTTGTAAGAAACTTAAAGCCATGATATAAGAGTTGGAAGCCTGGTGGTCAACATTTCCAACTGACCAATCAAAATGCGCGCTTTTCACCGTGATGTGAATAACGGGTCCCGCGCTAGTATTACAAGGGAAATAATCCAATTAATGGCACTCGGCCAAGTGTCCCTAAACTAATATGAGTGGCCGTCCCTTACTCACGCACTAGCGTTACCATGAAAGCACATATTAAAAATAGAAAATAGTTCATCCTCTCACACAAGGAAGTTCAAGTAGGCTACACCTCTTCCATTGGCAACATAAGCACCTTATAAATCGAACTCCGAGACTTTGTAAATACGCTGCGGTGGTGGCTGATTCCGAAATCGCATCTGAAATTGGGAAGTGAGTGGGCATTGGTCTTAATGTCTTTCCTTGATAGACTCTCAGTGACGATGTAATTATATGGAAGATTATATGAACAAGTTGTGGTCTTGATTTTTTCTGGTAAAAGATCCGTAAGATATCTTTTCTCGTGATCAGCATTTCGTGTGTGTTTCACTGAGGTGCCCGGGGAGGGGGAGGGAGGTATAATACAGTGCAGAAACATTATCAAAAATGGGAGATCATTGTTATGTCAGTAAATAAGAGACAGCATATCTTTTCAGCGCACGAAGAAGTTCAGCCTCTCAGGGTAGTCACACAGGGAGTCGTCGGTTTTGCCTCTGATTTGAACTTCCTTTGAACCAGCTTGTTTCAGTCTCATTGGTGCGCAAGGTCCCGTTTATTTTCTAGTCTACAGAACCGAGACCACACGGACTTGATTCGGTGCGCTAAAGGCTTTACGAAGCGTACAGTGATATATTACAGAATGTATGCCTGCATCATAAGGGTAGCCACACAAAGGCCACCGAATTCGGTCACCGAGCCACTCGGCGCTTTAGGTGAGAAGAATTGCACTACATAAACGGATCGAATCTAGGTGGGCTCTATGTGCAGTTGCTGAAATTTTTAGTGCAATTCTTCTCACCTAAATCGCCTAGTGGCTCGGTGACCGAATTCGGTGGCCTTTGTGTGGCTACCCTAGTGCTCTGAACCTATCTTGTAAAGTGCATTTTTTAGGTCTACACATTATTTTTGCCCCTTCACATTCAGAAAGCTGTGAATTTCTTGATGCTGTGTCTCATACTATCAAGACACTTCGATGTGAATTTAAGAATGTTCTCGCAATACATGTGTATTGTACTATTTTTCAATTTCAGCGACATTTTAGTCCGCCACAGAGGAGTTGCTATGGATGCTACAATTGCGGCATTGTTGGCAACCGGTGTTTTGAATGCTCATAGTACAGGGATAGGAGGAGGCAGTTTCTATGTTATCTATGACAAGTAAGATCCTATGAGATTGGTCATGCTTGCTGAGAGCCTAATGAACATCGTAATGAACACCTTCACACTGCAAATTTAATGATCAGCCTGCCTTTCAGTATCTTGCATAAACATCCTCTCATCCACTGCATTGTGAACAAGCTTGGGATCTTACTATATATTATACATGTATTATGTTTGTAGTGCACAAATTTAGCTGATGGCTGAGAGAATACTCCCATTCCTAGCCAGCATCCTATAAACAAAATTAATATTTGTACGTAGATACCAGCAGTAAGAAATCTGTCTATTTGTCCGTTACCGGACATCTATCGTATATATAATAACTTTGACTATTACAGGTGGCGTATATCGCGAGCTTCATTATTAGTGAACTGACTAATTACTATCGCCGCTCCGCAATGAAAGTTTGCAGGCTGACATGTTTCTCGTGGTGCCACCAAAGAAGTTGGCATTAAGACACATATTATGCTGCATTTCCCGTGCGAATCCAACACATGAAAGCCTAGTCTACGGACTGAACTCGTCACACATGACTGCACCATTCTACGATACTGTGAAAGCTCGTCACGTAAGTGCGAACCGTGTAGTCAAGTTGACGGTGCATTGTGCACTTGACATTCATCATTTGTGGTGCACTCAGTGTGTCAAAAGTGACAGATTTCAAAATGGAGTAACAACAGGTCGACACGTAGCTGCTAACGAGATTATGTAACAAGAACTTGTATTTTGGGATATTAATTATAAGCGTGATCATAGTTGATGACGACAAATTCATGCAAAAATGCAACGTGGCAAAAATAGCACAACAGGGCTATATCAGTCAAAAACTGAGACTTACAAATACGCTGCTGTGGTAGCCGATTCTAAAATCGCATCTGATATTGGAAAGTAAGTAAGCAATGGTCTTTATGTCTTTCCTTTGGAGTATTCACTACCTCAATGACGGGGTTAACACTAAAGGCCTATACATATGTATTATTATAATGGTGGTCTAGAGGGAAGGTGCTCGCTCTCATGCGAAGGTACCAGGTTCGAATAATAGAACCAGTTGGTGCAGGCATGAATCCATGATAGAAATTTGTTGTTTTTTTTCTGAGATTATTTTCCTGTCCCTGATCCTATGGTACATAGGATCGAGCACCCAGTCTTCTTGGATAAAGGCGAAAAACCCGGAGGGCCCTTTACACGTTGCGCACATTAAAGATACCTTGGCAGTTGGAAATCCAGAGGAGCTGGCCAAACAGGCCGCTACCCGGGCAAAATTAAATTAAATTTATCCCTACCACTCCCTCCCGCTTTACCCCCCCCCCCCCACCCAAAAAAAACCCTGCACTGTGATGATAACGTGTCAGTTCCAGTTGTTACTGGACTGCAGTGACATTAAGGCAAATTTCCCAACTGAGATTAAAGAAGTACCGTGTACAAAATACAAAAAAAATAATAATAGTAATAATAAAATTACAAACCAGAGTTGTCTTCATTTATTACAGTTAAGAGCCATGAGATATTTTTACTTGCTGTATTGAGTTTCTTACAAATTGCTTTTCGGTTGGACATCTAGTGGGGGGAATTTTTCGAAAGTCAGAAAAAATTAATTATGTCAAGTGGAAAAATAGTAAAATACATGAAAAAAGATCAAGGGGAAACAAGTCAAAATGGAAAAAGATTCAAGTGAGAACAAAAATAATTGAGTGGAAAAAAGGGAAAGATTTTCAAATGGGCCCTAGATGCCAATAATGCCAGATTGCACCTTTTAAGATAGGCTACCCAGCAGTTAATCGCATATTAAACTATGAAGACATCCCCATTGAGGACTAACATCTCGGAGGCTCAATCCCCCTATGACCCCTTCTGCACGACTGCTCCTAAAGTCACATCCTTATGGGGATCCATGTAACCACACTGTGTGGAATATTTCAGTACTGTAAGAAAATATTGTTGTGAGACACGTTCCAAAGTCTTCCTGAAAAAGGTCTTGAAGTAATGTTAAGCTTTGCTTGAAATTAGTTTAAACCATATGATGTGCTAGGTGGGTTATTTGATGTTCGTGGAGTTCTTTCATCTCAGCACTAAATAACAGTCACTAATGCCTAACCACGACCCCAATCCTATAATCCCTGCCTTTTTTGGCTTGCTTTTTTGTTCACATGATTTTTTTTTTTTTGCTCAGCCCTTTTTTTTTCCACTTGACCTTTTATTGTAGGATGTATTAATTTTGGACTTTCTTTCCATGTTTCAAATATTCAGCATTACAGAAACATTTCGAAAAGATTCAGATCATTGTTATGTGTAAGTGAAAAAGAAAGGGTTTCATCTTTTATTATACAAAGCATAATTATTAAATTCAGACCATTTATAAAGAGTTTGGTCTACTACTACTATACACATAGAATCCATAGCATGATCCTTTGGACTTTCAGTAAATTAGTATGTCTGGCAGCTGACATACTTTTTGTCCTTTCACACCCAGAAGTGATGGATTCATCGATGATATTGTTGTGTTTCATTCCATAGGCAATTTGTTGTGAATTTAATAATATAAATAATGTTCTTGCAATACATCTCCTCCTCAATTTCAGTGACATCTTAGTCCACCACAATGGGAATGCTATTGATGCTGCAGTCGCTGCATTGTTGGCAACTGGTGTCTTGAGTGCACATAGTGCAGGGATAGGAGGGGGCTCTTTCTATATCATCTATGACAAGTAAGTCCTCAGTCCATTAGCCGGGTTGCACAGAGACTAACTCAGTTACTAACTGATAACATGGACAGTTTCTCAATGCAAAACGATCAGCTTCACTTTCAGAGGTTACATAAGTACCCTATAAATCTACTGCATTCATGAACAAGCTTGGGATCATACTGTATAGTGCACAAATTTTGATACTGTCGTAAAAAAGAATGGAATTCTTCAGTCAATGTTTCATTATTTTAAAGACAAATCTGTCCACAATGATCCCATCCCTGACAATTAATGATTTAGGAAAATGTGTACTTTCTTTTCCACTTTAGAAGTTTTGAAATACTGGTAAAAAGACTTTGTTCTTCAGGAATCAAGGCTGGTTTGCTGTAAACAGTCGAGAGACAGCTCCTATGCAAGCTACAAATGATATGTTTAACGGCCCAGAGAACCGAAACAAATCTCTCGATGGTAAAATTTTGAATTTTGATTTTGTCAGTTTGATACTGTATAATATCGCTGGTGCTGTGGCCAAGCTGTCTATCTACAATTGGATAATGCTACAGCACCCATACACCAGCCATCAAGGCACACTGTAAAAATTGTAGGTTCTTTGTGAAGTATGCAGTGTTGAAAACAATTCTCTGCTGTCAATCAGTTTGTAACAGAACATTCAACAACCTTTTTCATCTATTGTAAAATTTTGTTTCCAGGAGATCGACGGTTTGGCCACACAACACTGACAATATTTTACTTTTATCTGCCTACTTCAGTAGATGGTGTTTTCCATATTAGCACCATTGTTATCTGACATTTCAAAAACTCATAAGTTTAATGTATCTTTATATGCTGCTTTTTTTTTGTGTTGATTGTGATATGAAATGCAGTGCCTCTTGAGTGGGTGAAAATATTTCATTTTAATGTAGATTGCTTTAGTTTAAGTTGACATGGATTGTTCCTTGAATTTGCTGAGTTATCGAATTAATGGCATGGCAGGCAATTTTGGTTTTTTTGACAGGTGGTATGGCCATTTGCATACCAGGTGAGGTCAAAGGTCTCTATGAAGTTCACAAGAAGTTTGGAAAAGTTTCATGGAGAAAAGTGGTCAAGCCAACCATTAAACTGTGTGAAGAGGGTGTTCCATTGACCGAGGCTGTGCTCGAAGCATTAACATTTAAATTGGGAGCAGACAAATATAAAAGCGAATTTAAGTGAGTTTGAAAACTGTCAACATATCTGTGCTCCTCACGTTTTAGGTAGGGTGTATATTTTCTGTTCTTGAAAATGCTGAAAAGAAAAAACATTGATGTGACAATTAAAAACAGTTATCATAATCACAAATTGCAAGATTTTTGTGAAGACAAACTGTTACAAATTGTTCATTATATGCAGTCATTCTGCAACTGTGACAGACATCAATATATGAAAATAGAGAAATGCTTTAAATGGCCGTAGTAGAGCTTGGCACAAAGTTAAAATGTCTACAAAACAAAGGTTGAGCAATAAAAAACAAGAATTATACATGTAATTCTAAAAGAAAAGTACTTCATTAATGAATATAAACTACAGAAGCATTTGACCACTGTGGACCTTTGACAGGCTATTAAACTGGAAAAACCTGCAAAAAAATTTTGAGAGGATTTGAAAATTTGACCGCCAATATCCTTTTAAGTGAAGTTAAGTCATTGGTACTTGTCTGTATCCCCAAATTTAAAAGAAAATTATTGTAATAATAGTTGGTGTATTTATGAAGCACCCTATCACCAATAGGATCTCAAGGCGCCTCACAAATTTTTATACATGTCACATAAAACACGGATACTGATCCCAGTATATGAATTTTAGAAAATGAAAACATTTGTCAGTTTTGTGCAACTAGTGATATCAATCAAAGCAAGGACCCTTACAGAGTATCTTTATTAAAAGTACATTTCTTTATAACCACATGAAGGTTATTCAGATTCTATTACAGTTTTCAAAACAGAGTACACAACATTACAGTTTCACTGCACACATATCTGGATCTTCATTCCATATTGTAATGGAAAATGCATGAAATATCTGACAGAGCATGTCCATCTAGTCACATAGGTTCCCAGCCAGCAACATTACTAATTATGTCATAGTCAAAATGATGTATTTCCTATTGTTCTGACAACCAGATTTACCCATAGAATTTCTGATATGAATCACTTATGACTATTAAAGAAGTTCAAAATTTCATTTTACAGCAATACTGTTTCTCAAGCCAGTGCTCCTCAGTCATTGTGTCCAATCTACTGTCACATCAAAAATAATCCCAGGCCACCAGAATGTTCCTTTTTTTTTATCAACCCTTTAAGGGGAGGTGCGGGTCCTGAAGGCGATTTTTGTTATTATGAGAAATAGACAATTTTAACGATTATAATCTAATTCAGGATATCTGAATTAGCAGAAAAAAATGTAAAAAAATTTGTTTGTCATATTGTTGCCATGGAAGCGCCGCCATCTTGGATTTTGAGTCCACAAAAAGTACCAAATTCAATATAGATAGGCTTCGCCAAATTTTACTGGATTTATTTGAAACTTCTCTTATGTCTTTTTCAATCCAATTAAAAACTTTATACAGAAGGGAATTTTGATATCTCTGACAGATCTTTTGTTATAAATTTTTGAAAATGGTATTAGCAGAATTCCATTTTTTCTTATTTTCTATCACAAAAAAATTCAATCAAAAAAAAAAATGAAAAGTTAAACAAATTTCCTTCGGTATGAAGTTTTTTATTTATTCAAACCTGTTGTTAGCCAAATTTCATATCAATTGGTCAATAAATAAAAAACTAGTTCACAAATCACTGATCAAAAGTGCAATTTCGAGAAAATCGCATTTGAAAGTTTTTTTCAATAAAAATGTTATTGAAACGTGTTACACCTGGCTAAAGTCATCATTACTGGTGTCCTGAGCCTCAACAATGATTTCCAAACCACCAAAGGCTTATGACAGATATGTACGGAGGAGTAGGGGTTTTGATAGCGACACTAAGATGTTATTTAGGGCTAATTTTGCAGCCCAATGGCATGATTCTGGTGCCTTTTTCTTGACCCCCCACCTCACTAAAAGGCATATTTCAGGGTTATAAATATTCAAAATTGACATTTGGTTAGTAAAATAGTGTTCCTAAATGGATAAACTAACCGAAAAGTACAAAATCGCGATATCGGTATTTTTAAGCCTAATTTCGATTTCAGGACCCGCGTCCCCCCTTAATCTGGTGACTCGCTTGAATTATTATTGGTATATTTCATGCACTAATGATATTGTTACATCATTTCCAACTTTCTATCATACAGATTAAAGGAGTAATTTTATCAGAATGAACTTCTAAAGAGAATTATTGATAAACCATATTAAAAGCTTCAGAAAGCATGATAATATAACATATGTTAAGAGAATACAAGTTTGCACACTTTATTTTAAAAAAAGGTTCTGTCTGTCACATTGTGTCAACTTTTTAACTTGATATCAGATTCAAGCAAACACTGTTTAAGAAACAAGCACAGGTATTTTCAAAGATTTGCATGAAGATAACGGGATAAATTTGTGTGACAGCTGCAACCATATAATGATTTCTGGGCAAGCTTGCAAAAAAGGAACCTCTCAAACCTTATCTCTGGGTTTTTGTGCCATTTGGTTTAGAATTGGAATATATCACTGGGTAGGTATCATTATTTTCAGGCATACAATCAGCCACAAGTCCATGAAGTCATATAATTATGTTCTTGTGTCCAAAATACTTAGATTTTTCTTCTGATCTATGCTTTATTTTTCAGAGAATATTTTGATGAAAGCAAAAATGTTCGTCCTGTTGGCTTCAAAGTGAAGTTGCCAAGGCTGGCCAAAACATATCAACAGATTGCTGAAGATCCCATGTCTTTCTATTGTGGCAGTTTAGCCAGTGATATTGTTCAAGACATTAGGGAAAAAGGTATTCATCATAAAATTAATTATTATGAATGAAATTTGATTGTCAAAAGTATCTGTGAAAACCACGAAGCGGTGTATTATTGTGGTGAAACAGGTGCTAGTTGATAACAGATGTAGTGACACTGATTTTGTTTGCTACTTTCATCATTATAGTTGGTCAGAATGACTGGTAATTATTTCTGTTTTGGCACTCTGCAGGAAAAATGTTGTCATTTTATCATTTTGCTTGCACTGCAAAACCTTTTGGAGTCATTATAATTTGTAAATATCAAGTACTGTTGAATATTTGCTTGAAAGTCCATCCAGGAGGTCATTAAGACATTTCAGTTTATTGTTCTGTCATTGTTTTCATTGCATTGTGTTCAATGTAAGTGAATGTGAAAGGGGCAGGAACTTGTCATCTCATTGTCATTGTAAGTGTTAAGTTTATTTCCATCTTTTCTTTGAAAATAAACCAGGAGGTATTATTACACTGGAAGATTTGGCAAATTACACAGTGAAATGGTCAAACACAACAAAGCTTTCTCTTCCTGGTGGTTTTGATGTCCATTCAATGCCTGCTCCCGGGAGTGGACTCGTTCTCAGTTACATTCTAAGTATATTAAGTGGTAAGTATACATGTTCTTTGTATAAAAAGAACAAATACTGAATAACAATGGCAGTGGTTAACCTGTTAATATTATTGATTTTATCCCTACTCTTGAAAGCAGTGAAGGAGTTGGTTATTTTTTATTGCTGATGGGTCTGGGTTGTTTTATTTTTGTTCTCCTCATTTTTAACAAAATTCATATCATCATTTGTGTGACACACTGGTGTGTCACCAAAAACCTAGTTTTAAGATAATTGCCTACTCCCCTGCTTGTCATTTCATCTATGTTCTAGGAGATAAGCAAATCAGGTGTGGGCTACACCCAAGAAGTAACTAGGGGAATAAGACAGGCCATGTCTACAGGTCGTGTTTTCCCATTTGTTTAGTATGGGAGCACTGACCATGACAGCGGTTTCTCACACAGTTTGCACCTGCAACATGGGCAGCAATCTTTATGACAAAACAGTGTATCATGATAAGTCGGTTTGCCATACTACCAGGAGCAGACAGTTCAGAGAAATACCAGTTGGACAGATTCGATATCTCCTACAAATACATCCAATGTTGCTAAATGCTTTTTCAGGAGAGCAAGTTAATTTTATTATGGATCTCAAATATGTCAAAAAAACAGTAAAGGTTTTTTAAGCAATACACCAGTTCCTCATGTAGATGATGATTTCATTATAACAAAAGTTGTCATCATTCAAAAGTTTTCCAGTACTATTATATAAGATCCATTTCTTTCACAAAATTGAAGAATGATTGAATTTATTTTTTTGTAGGTTTCATTACTGTTATGACTGATTCACAAAAATATTATACATTTATTCCCTCTGATTTCTGGGTTGTTTTTTTTTATTTTTTTGCTGTAACTTTTTAATCAGTTCTGGATTTGTTAAAAAAAAAAGAAAAAGAAAAACAGTTCACATTTTCTGCATTCGCCCTGGTTATTAGACGTAAAATTCATCAGAGACAGCGCAGTCTCTGATGATAACCAAACAGAATAGAGTACATCAAAGATAGTAGAGTGACAAGGTGATTCACACGCTTCTACGTGCCTTTCAAAAAACCATCCACTGCAAGACTGCAGGCCATCTAACTGTTTGTGGGAAGTGAGCCAGTGTGCGCTGTCTGCTGGGCTTGTACTAGCCCATGGCCGATGAGCAAACATGATAATAGTTTCTTATGTTTCTAAGCCCTTGCATTTTACGTGTGTTGTAAGTAAAGGCCTAGTACAAACTCATCTAAACTTTGAATCGTTCATAGGCCCGACAAAACCATGCAGACATTTTTTTTTTCAGTTCATCTCTGTTGTCAGTGGCCGTCTTGGAAACGGATTGGAGACCGCAGAATAACATAGGACAGAATAGACTTTGAACAATAAAAAAACAATCAAGCCAAATGAAAGTGATATCCAAGTACAGTAATGAAAACCACACATAAATTCATCATAATCTAGATCTTTCAGTGTATGTGAGCTTTTCAATTCCCCCCCACCACCACCCTGGGACACATCCTGTGTGACATAGCACTCTGTATTCTGCAACAAACTTATAGATGCGGTAACAAATGAACTGTTACATCCATCCATTTATTTGTTCTCGATGTTTTTGTCATGAACTGCTTACTCGTAATAATTTGCTATGTAATCTGCATGATTCAAAAGATTCAGGGAAGAGGAACAATATTTTTTGCTTTTCCACACAGTAGTTCTTTAATAAATTTTCAGAGAAATAAAATACGCAAAAATACAAGGTATGAATAAATGGTAATGATAAATAACTATGGCCCTTTTAATCATGCAAAGCCTTGCTACATACAATTCTGTTTGCTGATGTCATTTCGGAATGTAAGAAACACAAATCATGGCTGTGAGGAACACGAATCTTAATTCAGTGTTAGTGGCGTTATGACAATAAATTCGCAACAAAAATAAATGTTTATGATTTGTAGACCAGTATCATTCTATGACAGTTTACATATGACAATTGACATAGCCCTGCTTATGGGGGAAACCTCTAGGTCTCCACTCCTCACTCGTTTCTGCAAGGGAGTAGCCATGTTGAATAGAAAGTGAAAGTACTATCAATCGCGCATTTCGGTAGGTGGCGCTGGTGGTGCGCACGAACGTAATTTTGCTTGAGTGAACTATCTTGTTAGTCTACTATCTAAATAACAACATGACGTATATGTGTGTTTTTTTTTTTTTTTGGTCTTCTTTGTCACAGGGTATAATTTTGGTCCAGAAAGCATAGCAAATGAGAAAGCCTCAGTTTTAACCAACCATAGAATTGTCGAAGCCCTGAAGTTTGCCTTTGCCAAACGAACAGAGTTGGCGGATGACTCATTTGTGAACATCACCAAAGTAAGCCCATATATTAAAATATGCCATTTCTTTTTCTCATTTTACCATGCTCAGAAATTAAAGTGGAGACTAATGGGTTAATGTAGCCTTTTTTCTCATTAGAGTCATTCAATACTATGTACATAACGTTGGAGAACCTTCCCTGTTAATTTCATATCACCATTTGGTTTAGTTGCTTCAGCAAGTGATACACAAAAGATCACCTTTTTTGTGCGTACATAGATTAAATAAACATGTTATCCCACTGTTTTATTCAGAATACTGATTATAGCCATGTCCAAAATGAAGGGAAGTGGTTTTTTTCAAATTTCATTATAGCGCATCTACAGATCACAACCATTTTTTTTGCACACACTTTTCACCTCATGCCATAACTGACTCATACTTTGTGCATTAAATTCGTCAATAGATAAAATTTTTCCTTCAGAAAAATTATTCGAAAACAAAAGAATTTACGGTGTGCAAAAAATAAATGACTTATTGTCTAATTTTCCTATGACAATTTCACTTTATCATAAATAAGGAGTTCCATTTCAATGCAGTATATTGCATAAAAAAGGGTGGACATGGAGAACATTCAGTTAAGTGATTGGTTTTATTTTTTATTTTACTGTTTTAAAACTTTGCCTATGACACAATGTTAATTATGAAGACGGGTATTTTCCTAACAACTTATATCTTGACAAGGCTAATTGTTTACTAATTGTCTGTGTTTACTCCAGGTTCAGTTCAATAGTGCTAATTTGCTCCTCCTCTGCATGACAGAAATGAGACTTTCATGTGAACACATTTCATGTAGCAAATAAAGTCGGATGATATTATGTACCCACTACCTTGTTTTGTGCTAAACCTAGATATTGTTAGTGTGGCGTTTATGGTTTAAAATAATACAACATTCTATCTAACACAAGCATGGATCTAATACGCTATTCCTGGGCTCAGCAAGAAATTCAACAATGTTTCAGTTTACAATGCAGGGAATAGTACCAGCAAAGTGCTTAGCATTCCATTTTCAACTCTGTGATAATGAAGAGATCGATCCTCTGATGCAGCAGCTAAGGCATGTCAGGAGCTGAACCAAAAGCATTTGATTTTAAAATACATCTTTGCAGTATGCTAACATGATATATGTGACAATGAAAAATCTTCAGTCAATGCTCCATGATGATTATGGACCACATTTAGGGTGAATAATGCTCTGGGACTTCTGAAATCTGCTGGCTTCCATTCTAGAATGTCTGAAGTTCGTCATCTTCACCGTCATCAGTCTCTATCTCATATGGGAATAAATAATTTTTTTGGCCAAAAATTGTAAATCTTATGTTACTTGCATATTGATTTTGGTTGTTTCCTACGATCTTTGCTAGTTTTCAAAAAAGATTTTTTCATTTTCTTCATCAGTTTCATTGAGATTTCCCTTCATATGAGTTTGCTGTGAACAGAGTTGTTACCATTTAACATAATTTGAGAAAATTACAAAAGTTCCTTTACATCAGAATAAAGTTTACCCTATTAAACTTAGTTAGAAAGCTTTCACTAAAGTAGACAGCTATAAAAAGAATAAAATCGTGACAAGAAATCTCTGGAAAATTCACTTCCTTATCAAAATATGTTACTACTACCATATAGGCCTACCCCTAGGTTTATGCTTGTACATCCATGCAACAAAATTTATATATTTTTATGTGCAAAAATTATTTGTCTGTGGGCGTAGTTTAATGAAAAATATGTTTCAGTTACAACATGAGGGGACAAACATCTGCAAAACTTGGCTATCTGTTATCTGTTGCCTCATTACAAAGAAATATGAAAAAAGCTGATTCCTTTTATATTGGACACTACCACATGTATTTTGTCATCATTCCCTAAAACTGTAATAACCAGTTTTGGCTATTTTTCAGGAGAAAGAAGAAACTGTTCTATGTTTTGCACTACTAGTCTAATCACATGACTTTTTTACCGTTTGCTATTCAATATTATTATACAGCTTAGGAGTCTTTGACCAAGACCATCTGATGCGGCTTTGAATATAGTTGAATATACATGTATATGCAGCGATTTTTCGAATTTTTGTATTACTGTTTCAATGACTTTGACGCAGATTGCTGAAAAAATGCTGTCACTAGTTTACGGTGAAGAGACTCGAACAAAAATCACGGAAGACTTGACTTATGACACAGATTACTATTGTCCATCATTCAGCATGAATGACAATCAAGGCACATCTCATATCTCAGTTATAGACGCTCAAGGCAATGCTGTCTCAGTCACCAGTACCATTAATACATAGTGAGTCTTTCAGTATCTTAGATAATGAAATTAAATATTCTGAAGAAAATGTTATGATTGACTCGTCTTTGTTTCTCTAAGTAGAGAAGTTTGTGTATCAGTTTGCCAGGATGTCTGAACAATTGGGAAGACAGAACAGCACTGAAAATTACCAAGACTCATTTTGTAACCTCAAGAGTTTAAAAAATGTAGACATGAGGGGATAACTTAGTTTTCTTTTTTTTTTTTCTACTTGTGGATTATTAATCTTAGCATAACATTCAAGAGATTCAAAGAAATTACATGAACATAATGTTGATTTTGAGTGAGGAATGACAGATTCCAGGGCATCTTCACAATTGTTTCTACCCCTAATCCTTCATTGTATTGGAAACATTCAATAGGCCATTGATCACTTTGGAAGTTAAATTAGGGGGGGGGAGGGGAAGAGGATATAATCACTTCTACTCTAGATTGGTTCTTGTCTGGCATCTTTAGCAGCAAACTAATTTATGTCTGGTTATGAGAAAACTATTAATTTTTGTATGTTAAGTGAAAATTTTCATGTTATGATATTTGCAATGTGTGACTAATTTTCATATATGTATTTGACTTCACAGTTTTGGTAGCAGGGTGAAGGGCAACCGAACAGGAATTGTCTTCAACAATAAAATGGATGACTTCTCCATCCCAAACACAATCAATTACTATGGGGTGCCAGCCTCTCCGGCAAACTTTATCCAACCTGGCAAACGCCCTTTTTCTTCAATGTCTCCTGCCATTGTATGGGATGATAATGCAAAAAAAGTGAAACTTGTCACTGGGGCTGCTGGTGGCAGCAAAATTATTACAGCAACGGCAATGGTGAGTTCATAATGATACTGATAATAAATTCTAATAAGATTAATGCTGAATCTGAGTTATGTAAATCAAGTAGTTTCAATCTTTAGCTAAGGATTTAGGCACTATTATTTTAACGAAAGGTAAATTTGTTGCAAAATTTGTATTTTTGATAAACGCTGTCCATGATTTATATGTGGGTGTTTTTACCTCAGAATAACCTTTCTCGACTTCAATAATTGGGGGTACCAGTTGGTGATGGAGTCGAGGACGATCAACTGAAGCAGGTAAGGACATTCCAAACCACAAAATGTCCATGACATTCTGAAATTATCAATTAATCAAAAATCAAACATGATGGGTTGATTAGTGTGACCAGGACAGATCTGTACAAATGTTATTTTGGTATTTTATCCTTAACAAAGCAAGACAAGATTGTCCCATTCAATACAAAAAGGTCAGATCAAAGGTTGAAATGTGGCATGGTAGGTTCCAAATAATATACAAAAATGATCTCAAATTCGTACAAATTCATGTTGCAGAATGTCAGGTGAGTATCTTGAAGTTGGGATTGTTTTGTTTTGTTCATCTGCAGTAGGAATCTTCATGCAAGATTTGGTTTTTCCAGTTCATGTTTCTTGTAATGTGTTTTATCATAAAAAGGATATGTCTTAAAATCTGTGTGTGATTCTTTATACAAATGTTTCAACAGGGCATGAAAGAAATGTGGCATTTAGAATGTCAAAGACAAATGAAAGAATTACTGTGACAGACTTTTTGTTCACCACAATGTGCAAAGTGCAATAATGCAAAAGATAAATTTTATGTTGTAACCATTTCATAAAATTTTTAAGATCATGTTTGATTTTTGATTAATTGATAATTTCAGAATGTCATGGACATTTTGTGGTTTGGAATGTCCTTACCTGCTTCAGTTGATCGTCCTCGACTCCATCACCAACTGGTACCCCCAATTATTGAAGTCGAGAAAGGTTATTCTGAGGTAAAAATATGTGCTAGATTTGTATTATGTCATATATGTAAAAATATTCAAGACAGTCATAAAATGTAGAGAATGTTTAAAAATGATAATCCTTTTTTAAATGTCAAAGATACCTGGCATTGTGTTAGAGTCTCTTAAAATTAATTTCATTTCGTCATTAAATATAAATTTTATAAGTTTTCTCACCCACAATAAGTCGGCAGAGCTGATTTTGAGAAAAACGGCTTTGAAGTGAAAATATGGGTCCGACACAAACTTCCAACTTGGCTGTTGTTTAGGGGACCGTGGCATGTTACAGGGTAAACTGTAGATGAGCAGTGAACACTACTCACTATGATCTCTATAACGGCTTTGTAATTATAGACTACGGTCTCTTAACAAGATCCAAAAACTTCCGACTTGGCTGTTGCTAGAGGACCGTGGCATGTTACAAGGTAAACTGTAGATGAGCAGTGAACACTACTCACTATGATCTCTATAACTTCTTAGCTATTAGACTACGGTCTCCTAACAGCAATCACTCCAAAATTACTTGGTCAATTAGCTATTGCCACTTATAGGATTAAATGCCGTTTTGTCAAAGTCTTGTTTTAGGGGGTCCACTGACTTCAATTTATCAGAAATGTCTTGTCTTTTATTATATGTACAGAACTCAAAATGTCATGTTGCCGACTTATGCCGGGTTTTCCCATGCACACTCACACATGTCAAATGCCAATAAAAAGAACAAAAAAAAAAAAAAAGCAAAAAAAAAAAAAGCCTTCTTCAAGAAACCGCACTCTGATAACTGTTGTAAACACAGTGCATTTTCTGGGCAACTCCTTTCATGTGTTGAAACTAACGTGGAAGAAAATTTGTCATGGTACTGCAGTCTCTGCTTTTCTGTTTCACACTTTAGGCCATCATCAAAGGTCTGAAAGCCAAGGGTCATGAGACTGGGCCTATGGAAGACAAGTCAGTCGTGCACGCAGCTCTCGTTGTTGATGATGGCATTGTAGCAACAGCTGATTACCGGAAAGGGGGAGAACCAAGTGGCTTTTAACAGTATCTTAAGAATTCAACAGATTTTTCTTGTTATCTTTTAGTCAATTTGTCCTGGTGCTAATGAATGCTTTTTCTCATATCTACAGTTCTATTTGTTTCATGTATGGTTCATCTGGATAAATAAAAAAAATTTACAACTATACAAAGTTTAATTCTATTTGATTTCTATTGAGTTTCCTCGTAATTTAATTTTGTTTTGTTATTCCACTGAACTGATACCTTCGATGCTGAGAAATTTGTACACACTAATTTGAAAGCCCATCAAGGGCTGTATTTTATGTCAATTGCAACACATTCAAACAATCCCGGACACGGGAGTTTTAGCATTTCAAACAAAATTAAGACAATATAAATGCATGGCATCATTCACAACAAAGTTTATACGCTGACATCAGGTTCTCATTGTCACGAGTGGAGTGAGCGATAGTTAATAATTACGGGGGGAAAGGAGGAGAGTAAAATTAATGCACGGAGACAGGGAAGAAAAGTCGTGCATGTCATGAGTGGGGGGTCTGAAGGAGGCGAAAGCGCGGTATTACTATCACTGCAAGTTAGAAGGTCCTAGGGATCGGACCTGTGAATAAAAGCCCATCGGGCGGACATAAAGGGGAAGCAGTCGAGAAGACTAGTGAGAGTCTTTCCAGTTATGACTGGTGTCGGGGACGGGCCGCAGAGCCACCTCGATGAGCACAGGGGATAGGCCAGCATAGGGCCGGAGGCCACACATAGGCCAGAAGTGAGGCTGTCAGTGTAGGACAGTAGAGGCACATAAAGTCGTGGCAGTCAGGCCACGGACAGGGACGTAGATATGAGAGTGAATGAGATACTATATTGTTGCCATGTTGATAGGCTAGTGACTGATACTATGTTGCTGCCATGTTGATGGCTATGGAAATAATGTGTTATTGCCCTGCTGAGGTGCTAGGGGAGTGCTAAGGTGTATGACAATAGGAAGGTGATATTGAGAGACTGCGGCGCCAGTGAATCATTAAGGTACTATTAAGACCCTGAGGGGAGAGGCTGAGGCCGAAGTGCCTTTAGGAGTAACTACCGGATTGTGGATCCGAGGGAGCGTGTGTGTGAGAATAAGGCCGTTGTACGGCAGTCATTTCAATAATATAATATATGTAATTGCGCTATTATATGTATAATTATGTTTAATAAATGTGTGAGTCTGATGGATTGTTCTGTTAAGTGTTAACTTGTTTGTTCGTGATTGTTGTCCTGTCATAACTTATTACATCTCCCAGTCTGGGATTTGTGACATTGGGGGCTCGTCCGTTGTGACATTGGGGGCTCGTCCGTTGTGACATTGGGGGCTCGTCCATTGTGACTCGTCCATTTTCGTAATATTTAGTTGTAGTTAGTTAGTAGGTAATTGTGCTGTCTTGTTCGTTGGATGAATGGACATTTCATGATATGATTTATGTATAATAATGAATGTATATTGATGCATGTATTGCTATGAATAGGTATTAATTTGTATTTAAACTTTCCAGAGTGTGTGCGTGCAGCCTGAGGAGACGAGCAGCCAGAGCTCCGATTAAAGGGAGGAGTTTTACTCAAAATTTCAAAAGTTAAGTGAAAGTCAAAATTTTTGTGCCCTGGATTGTGGGCTGTTCCTTTAATCTGTCTTTTTCCCTGTTTTTGCTGTTGTTGTCGTTATAGGTTATACGGGCGGTGGCGCGGGTTTGCTGTGGTGAGCGTAGTTTGTCCTCTTCGGGAGGTGGGCTAAATTTGGAACTTCGTTCATCACAGTGAACAGTTCTATAGGGACCTGTATTTTTGTTTAGATTGTAGCGTTCTATCTTCCTCGTTGTTTTAGGAAGACGTTTCTCTTGTCCTTCTTCTCCCTATCGGTAGATACGTTCTTTTTTTTTCAGACTCTGTTCTTGTTTGTACCGTGTAGTATAATCGGCGTAGTAGGTTGCATTTTTTTCCATTATAGTTTTTTTTTGTAGAAGCTTTGTCCTAGTCTGGTTCGTTGTCCTTGACGTACTTGTGGTCCTTCTACTGTATTTCTTCATTCTTGTCGTTTCTTTTTTCCTTTATAATTAATAGTGCTATACATTTTGTAGATATAGAAGTAGTTGTGCTGTAAAGGTAAATTTCTGAATTGTATTCTGAATTGGGGATTGTTATATCTGGTGTGATCTCAGGTCTCTGGTCGTGTTGCTAGTGATCATACCGACAGGGTAGCCGTTTTCATAGTATACATACCATAACCATAAATCTGTGAAATGGCGGAACTCCAACAACTAATGAAGTTGGGTAAGGAACTTGGCCTGGAGGGAGAGGAGCTACGCGGCTGGATCAAAGAACAGCAGGCGGATTTGCGCGATGAGCGGGCTAAGGATAGAGAGCGAGAAAAAGAGGCTAAGGCTCAGGAGCAGGAGAGAGAGGCTAAGGATAAGGAAGAGGAAAGAGAGTTTAAGTTGAAGGAGTTAGAGGCTCAGCAACAGGAGAGGGAGTTAAGGTTAAAGGAGATAGAAGCTCAAGAGCGGGAGACAGACGCGCGAGTAAGAATAGCGGAGTTGGAAATCAAAAAGAGTGCGCCAACAGAAACAGTTGAGCGGCAGGTACCCAATAAAGGTGGCGTTAGGATTAAGCTCCCTACGTTCGACGACCGGAAGGACGACATAGACGCCTTCCTTTACAGGTTCGAACTGAACGCACAATTGCAATGGGGGGAAAATAAGGAATTATGGGCCACGTACCTGGCGTCGCTATTGCAGGGGCGAGCGTTAACATACTTTAAAGAGCTACAGCGCGAAGACGTACAAGATTACGATAAGCTGAAGGCTTTGCTGCTTCGCCGATTTGCGCGTACCGAGGAATATTTCCGGGAGCAGTTTAGGCGAGCACGTGCAGATACCAGGGAGGACTTTGCTGCCTTCGTCGCGAGACTGACGGAGTATTTCGCGAACTGGGTAGACTTGGCGCATGTGGGCACGGATTTTGCTAAACTGAAAGACTTAATGATCCGTGACCAGCTGTACGCGTCGTGCCACAAAGATCTGGTGGCTTTCCTGAAAGAGAACGAACCCGCGACGGTGCAGGAGGCGTCTAAGTTGGCGGAGGCATACCGTACGGCGCACCCGTCCAAACCAGTCGCCAGGGCGTACGTCCAAGATGCTGGGTACGTCGCCGTTGTCGAGGGGTCGCCGGCAGGACTTAGGGACAGGTCGCGTCAGCGTGGTGCCTATAGCGGGCAAGCCCAGGGGCAGCGTAGGGGCTATCACCAATCACCGGCATATGGATCCGGTAAGTTTGACCGAGCAGGAGGGCTAGGTCGCGGTAATGGCCGGGGGCGAGTTGTGACCTTTGCCGATGACCGACGGCATAGGGACTCTAGTTCCGGTCGCGAGGGGTCACGGGGACCCAGGCCTAGTGCAGCACAGGGAGCGGAGTGTTGGACTTGCGGACGCGTGGGTCACTTTTCACGCGAGTGTAGGGCCGCGAAGTGTTGGAACTGCGGTAGAGCAGATCACATCAGCGTGAACTGCCCTGCAGGTAGGATAGCGGCGAACGTGGACAGTGGCTCCAGTCCATGTTCCCCAAATAAATTTCATCATGCGGCTGCATGTGTTACATCGGACAACGGAGGCGGACAGTATTCTAAGTGTCCCAGTTGTGAGAAGTTATTATCTTCCGGTGTTTTACCTTGTGGGAGAAAGATCCCCGTTATAAATTCATGTCATACAGGAGGTGGTCTTAGGGTTTATCCGGGGTTTGTTGGGGACGAACCGGTCTCGGTTTTACGAGATACAGGATCTACCGCTGTGGGAGTGCATAGAGATTGCATTCGGGATTCACAGCTTACAGGTGAGACTGTCCCGTGCATCCAATTTTCGGGGGCCATTGAGAAATTACCCATGGCAAGAATAATGATAGATACACCTTTCCTTAGCGGGGAAGTCGAAGCAGTCGTTGGTTGTTTTCCAGGCGCCCAGCTCATCATTGGGAATGTATCACGGGTAGTTTCCCCTTCCGATGAGAACGTGCAAGCATGGTCGCAATCAAAAGGTATTGACTTTTGCGCCGCGGTCGAAACACGCCGACGGGTAGCCGATAAAGACAAGATTAGACCTTTGGCTACGCCAGCGGTCAACCTAGATATCACGCCAGAGCGCTTGGCGAAATTACAAAGGGAGGACCCATCATTAAACGCATGTTTTGGGGAAGCGCGAACCGAGAAAACGAGGAGATATAAGAACGGGTCATCTTCTTTTTTTGTCCAGGGGGGCATTCTGTTCCGTATGTACGTCACAGTGGCTTCCGTTCAAAAGCAGGTCGTCGTGCCACGGTCGTTAATTACTACAGTATTGCGTCTGGCCCATGATGTTCCATTGGCGGGTCATATGGGAAGTGCTAGAACCAAGCAGAGAGTTCTGAAAGATTTTTATTGGCCGTCAGTATACAGAGATGTACGGTTATATTGTAAGACGTGCAGTGCGTGCCAAAAGACGACGCATAAGGGTCGTACACCCCAGACTCCTCTTCAGAATATTGCGGAAGAAGCTTCTGGTATCGCTTCGAAAAGAGCAAAGGACTATAAAGATAGAGGGTCCAAACTGAGAATTTTTAAGCCAGGAGACAAGGTTCTGTTGTTGTTACCTACGGACCATAATAAGTTATTGATGACATGGAAAGGTCCTTATGTTATTGAGCGAGTTGTTTCAAAGGTAGATTACGCTATCCACATTGATGGAACGAGTAAGGTTTTCCATGTTAATATGCTGCAGAGGTTTCATGAGAGACCAGAGTATCTGTATTCTCATACTAGTGTTGAAGGACATACCTAATGTCGTGTCATTCTGTGACGATATAGCATGCCATACGTCGACATGGTCTGATCATATTCAGACACTAACAGTAATTTTTCAACGATTACGCCAGTTTGGGCTAACTGCTAAACCCGCAAAGATGGATTTGGCATGTCCAGAGATAATATTCTTAGGACATATTGTGGGTAGAGGTGTTCAGAGACCTGAAGAAACAAAAATTGACAAGTTAGTAGGGTTGCAAATCCCTAAAACAAAGAAACAAGTCAGAAGCTTAGTGGGAATTTTAAATTATTACAGAAAGTTCATTCCAAATTTTTCCTCCTTGTCATCTTCTCTTACTGACCTTACTAAGAAGGGACAACCCGATAAGGTCCAGTGGACGTCTGAATGTCAGACATCATTTGATAATTTGGTGACAGCATTATCATCGTCACCCATTTTGATATTACCCGATTTTCGATCTAATTTTATCCTCAGAACGGATGCGTCGGACTCTGGTGTCGGCGCTTGTCTTCTACAGGAGAAGAACGAATGTCTCCATCCTGTATGTTATGTCAGTAGGAAGTTATTGCAGAGAGAAAGAAAGTATTCTGTGATAGAGCGTGAGTGTCTTGCCATTGTCTGGTCCGTCCAGAAACTAGGACGTTATCTCATGGGACGAGAATTTTGTATCCAGACAGACCACAAGCCACTGACATTTTTGTCGAAGAATCGTTCGTCCAGCCCACGCTTGTCTAGATGGGCATTGGCTTTACAGCCGTACACCTTCGTTATTCAACCAATTCCAGGAACCAGCAATCATATCGCCGACTACCTTAGTCGAGCCTAGGGGAAGATTTCAGGAGCTTATACATCGGAGGACAGGAACATTGACAGGATCTGTGTGAATGAGTCGACTTTAAAATATTGACATTATAAAATATATGATATGAAGAATGGTTGATAGGTTGAATGGTTTTTGATTCTGTATTAGATATTGTGTTTAGTTAGCTATTCATGAGGTGACACATATATGCATATTGCAGGCCATATTGATCCCCATATTTTCCCCTGATTTCGGTATTTTATATACTAGGGGAACTGCTAGGTCATTTTTCTAGTGTAGGTATTGCTCACGCTCACTCGTTGACAGTCATCTTGATGCGATTTGAAATTAATTGCATTAATTTTTTTGGGGTGGGGGATGATGTCACGAGTGGAGTGAGCGATAGTTAATAATTACGGGGGGAAAGGAGGAGAGTAAAATTAATGCACGGAGACAGGGAAGAAAAGTCGTGCATGTCATGAGTGGGGGGTCTGAAGGAGGCGAAAGCGCGGTATTACTATCACTGCAAGTTAGAAGGTCCTAGGGATCGGACCTGTGAATAAAAGCCCATCGGGCGGACATAAAGGGGAAGCAGTCGAGAAGACTAGTGAGAGTCTTTCCAGTTATGACTGGTGTCGGGGACGGGCCGCAGAGCCACCTCGATGAGCACAGGGGATAGGCCAGCATAGGGCCGGAGGCCACACATAGGCCAGAAGTGAGGCTGTCAGTGTAGGACAGTAGAGGCACATAAAGTCGTGGCAGTCAGGCCACGGACAGGGACGTAGATATGAGAGTGAATGAGATACTATATTGTTGCCATGTTGATAGGCTAGTGACTGATACTATGTTGCTGCCATGTTGATGGCTATGGAAATAATGTGTTATTGCCCTGCTGAGGTGCTAGGGGAGTGCTAAGGTGTATGACAATAGGAAGGTGATATTGAGAGACTGCGGCGCCAGTGAATCATTAAGGTACTATTAAGACCCTGAGGGGAGAGGCTGAGGCCGAAGTGCCTTTAGGAGTAACTACCGGATTGTGGATCCGAGGGAGCGTGTGTGTGAGAATAAGGCCGTTGTACGGCAGTCATTTCAATAATATAATATATGTAATTGCGCTATTATATGTATAATTATGTTTAATAAATGTGTGAGTCTGATGGATTGTTCTGTTAAGTGTTAACTTGTTTGTTCGTGATTGTTGTCCTGTCATAACTTATTACATCTCCCAGTCTGGGATTTGTGACACTCATAGTGCCACAGAAGTTGACGCATGTGTATACCCCTTGATTGTGCTGACTTAATTATTTGGATTCTTGTCTTGCTTTTGCATGAATTTGATTAATTTATCAACTCCACCCACATTTTTGTGCACCTATTGTGTGAAATGAAAACATGTGGTTTAATGGTCCATCATAATTTAAACTCATGATATAGTGTTAGGTTGGCCTGTTCACTGACACCAGTGCATCTTGAAGCAAACAGAGAAAGATACAGAAGATCATTTTTGCCCTATGCAGTTCTCAGCCAAAGTGCTAGATGTGTGCCATAATTTATGAAGGTTCCTGACCATGTCACTTCATGTATGCCTGTTACGTGTATTGAGTTATTGAGTTATGATAAACTAGCTGAGGTCCCCGGCCCTGCCCGGGATAAATCGGTTTGAATATTAGTTTCAGTTCTGGGTGGTTATTATGGACCTGCTTCATCTGGCCTGTTCCTATTTGTTTGTTTTATTTTTGTTTGTTTGTTTTTAAATAAGTCTTACTGCTCTGCCTTTGTGAGTTGACACCCTGCGCATCCCGTACAATAGCATGATTTGCGCACGGGTTAGTGTGTTTGATAGTGAACACATCGCAGGAAGTGATAACGAAACCTTAAAATGACGAACCATGACTCGAAATAGATCTAAATGATGGCGAAACAATAAATTTCCAATAAAAAAAAACTACACCGATTTGAAACTTCTATTAAAAACTGTGCAATCTTACATCCATTCTGATGCACCGTATAAATTTTGAAGTCGTTGAGTGGTTCAGAAGCCTTTTGCAACGAAAAATATCAAGTCCACAAATATATATATATAGTATAGAGGTTTATGTAACGATGCACAAGACGTGTGTACCATGTGTGCTCTTAAACGCTCTATGAAAGAGAATTTCCCTGATGGGACAATAAAGTGATTCTTATCCGTCTTGTCTTATCATTATCTCATGTTATCATTATTAGCCAACATGTAGTTAAAATTTATTATTGACTTACGGGTAGCTATATTTTTCCTTGATATTTGCAGCATTTGAATATTGTAGATTGCAGTTAACTGAAGCAGCTGAAGGTAAAGAGAACACTTGCTTACAACAATTTTATTGTCAGAGCACTTGTCATTTATGTCATGTTTTGCGATTATTCCAACAGATTACCAGAACAGGTATGTGGTACACTGTATGTGTGTCACAGATTTAATTTCAGAGCTCACCAGGGTAAACCCCAGGTTGTGACGTTTCCTTCTTCTTTTGTTTTTTTTGTTTGTTTTTTTTTTGTTTTTATTTTAAATTACCAGCTGTTTCCTTTAGAACTGGGGAAAAAATTATAAGTAGGAGCTACTTTATTCATTATTATCAATGTTGTTTTTTTTCTGCGTAGACAGTCATACTGTGCACTGTGTATTGTATTGTACTTAGGATATTGGGAAGGCACCTAGTACAGTATTAGCAATGTCTATTGTAAGATTGGAGATGATGAGTATTTTATGATAGTGTAGACGCTTTATGATGTAGATAGTTGAAGAATGTTCAACTTAAATTGGGGAGTTGTGTGGCGTCCCACCAGTTGGGCGATCGGTATTTCCTCACCCCTGTATTGTGAGTCGCACTCGGCGACCTTTCTCCCCCCTCCCCTCAATAGTCCGTGATTTTGTTTTGATGTCTCGTGGCTTGACCTGTGTTCGTGTTATTGAAGATGTAGATCTGGGTCAATCGAGAATGTACTGAAGTATTCGTGTTATGTCTTGTTTACTCTAGGTTGGCCTTGGAGTGATGCAACATATTGGCGTGTTCGTGTGTGATTGGACGATCAGTGTGTATCTCGTGTGTTCTGGAGTTGTATAGAGCTAGTTAGGAAATCAAGCTACTTCTTGAATGTGCGGACAGAATGTATTTAAGGACGCTAGGCGAACGAGTGGAGGTGTGCAAATCCAGTGGTAGTTAGATGTATAATATAAGTGCCTCCCCGACTTGGTGTGAGTAACTTGTGGATATCAGCTCTTACTTAAGGTCATTAAACGTTAGTATTAAGTGTTCATCGGATCCTGTTATTTATTTCTACAACAGTTCGAGACAGTTTCGTTTTTAAAGGGTAGACGTTCAGTTCATCTGACTCTCCCTATCATAACGTACTGAATTTTGCATCAACTGTTACATGCTGACTTTTGACTAAAATTTTTAATGCCAATAAAACGTTTATGAGAAAGGATATGAGGGTTTACTCGTACATACATTTGAATATCATGAGGGTTCTGCAGTAGATAAATTTGACCTGTTTTTAAGTATGTAAATGATGAGGGCACCAGTAGTGTGATTTTCTGTCAACACTTAATTTTTAGTCTTGTCCGGAAATGAGGAAAGTGTGTACGTGGGCGACAACTCTCTCTAATAGTAATAAATCTAAATACATGTATTAAAAGATATATTGGCATGAATTAATGCATTGTTTGTCTTTTGTGTGTCTGTGCATCATGAGGTTAATAACTTAATGTAAGCCCCAAAATTACAATGTATCCCTTATCTACATGTATTAATTTGTCTATATATTATATCTATCTGTCTTTCTGCCTATTTGCCTTGCTATTGGTACAGCCATCTCTTATACCAAGTGGCTTTTAACAGAATCTCAGGAATTAGATTTTTCTGGTCACCTTTCAGCCAGTTTGTCCTGATAATGCACGCTTTTTCTGGTATCTACAGCTTTATTTCATCAATGTATGGTTCATCTGTATAAATAAAAAAAAAATGTATAGCAATAAAAAGTTTAATTTAACTTGATCTTTATTGAGTTTCCTCGTAATTTAATTTGTTTTGTTATTCCACTGAACTGATACCTTCGATGCTGACAAGTTCACCTGGTTTCTGTGCGCTTGGTCACATGCTAGACTCCCTGCATGTATTTACTGCTAAAACTCATTCAATTTACCTGTTCGTAACCTCAAATTGGCAGCCTACTCTGCACCCACAGTATGACTGACCAAGCGTTTTGCTCAGATCCCTTTTGGTCTGAAGTGTGCCTTTTGAACAACTGGTGCAATCGAGACTGCGCCGCCCCTAGCCCTGCTCCCTCCTCCCTCCCAATCAGTCACAACTTTTACTGAACACATTTAAAATGAGCCAATCGAAAAAGAAAAAAAAAAGCGGTTGTTATGTCTTCTGCCGTCTCCCCTCATCAGTGAGTGCTGCTGAGTCGACGACAAACAGTATAATTCATGTATTATACTATTAATCGTATGTCATATTCAGCTGCCTTGTGGGCCTGAAAATGTTTGGCGCCATGCATTGATCCGTTTGTCACGAGTGGAGTGAGTGCAATTAAGGGGATTGCTACAGAGCGGGTGTAGAGTAAGAAGGGCTCACGGCAGACAAGTAGGGAAAGACGGGAAAGGAGGAGAGTAAAATTAACGCACGTAGACAAGTAAGTTAAGCGTGCTGTTGTGAGTAGTGGGGGGTCTGAATGAGGCGAAAGCGCTGTATTACTATCACTGCAAGTTAGAAGGTCCTACGGAACGGACGCTAATAAGAGCCCATCGGGCGGACATAAGGGGAGCAGTCGAGAGACCAGTGAGAGAAGTTTCCAGTGATGACTGGTACGTAGAACGTTGATTGATTATTATGATTGATGTATTATATTATATTCGTCTATTACCATGATGTAAATAAGTATATGTGAGGAATGTGGAAGTCCTTGATATTGGATATAGCAATGTGCGCCATGAGCGATAGATGAAAGTGAGTTCATGGATTTGTAGCGCGAGTGAGTAGTGTGTACTCCGATGGAGGTGTGTTACCGTAAGATGTGTGGTGAGTGAAAGGTGAACTAGTGTGTGTACGCTTCATGGGTTGTAAGGAGAGGTGGAGTGAATAGAAATGGTAGGGTATTATACCAATGTAATGTTATTCTTGTAGGTGTCGAGGACGGGCCGCAGAGCCACCTCGATGAGCACAGGGGATAGGCCAGCATAGGGCCGGAGGCCACACATAGGCCAGAAGTGAGGCTGTCAGTGCAGGACAGTAGAGGCACATAAAGTCGTGGCAGTCAGGCCACGGACAGGGACGTAGATATGAGCGTGAATGTGATAATGTACTATTGCCATGTTGAGGGGCTAGTGAACTAATAATGTACTATTGAAATGATAATGTCTATTGAAATGATAATGTGTTATTGCCCTGCTGAGGTGCTAGGGGAGTGCTAAGGTGTATGGCAATAGGAAGGTGATATTGAGAGACTGCGGTGCCAGTGAATTATTAATGTGCTATTAAGACCCTGAGGGGAGAGGCTGAGGCCGAAGTGCCTTTAGGAGTAACTACCGGGTTGTGGACCCGAGGAAGAGTGTGTGTGAGAATAAGGCCGTTGTATGGCAGTTAATTTCAATAATATAATGTATGTAATTGCGCTATTATCTGTATAATTATGTTTAATAAATGTGTGAGTCTGATGGGTTGTTCTGTTAAGTGTTAACTTGTTTGTTCGTGATTGTTGTCCTGTCATAAACTATTACATCTCCCAGTCTGGGATTTGTGACACTGGGGGCTCGTCCTGTTTACCTGTGGTCATTTTGACATTGTGTATTCGTTATATCTAGTTGTTTTTCTGTTGTGCTAGGAATTCGTGCTGTTGTCTTTGTTCGTGGGATGAATGGAAATTTCATGATGGTATGATTTATGTATATTTATGAATATGTATTGATGCATGTACTGTTATGAATATGTACTAATGTGAATTTGAACTTTCCAGAGTGTGTGTGCCAGCCTGAGGAGTCAAGCGGCCAGAGCTCCGATTAAGGGGAGGAGTTAAACTCAAAATTTGAAAGTTAAGTGAAACTGAAATTTTGTACCCTGGATTGAGGGCTGTCTGTTCTTCTGTCTTTTTCCGCTGTTTTTCTGTTTTTGTTGTAATTGATTGTACGGGCGGTGGCGCGGGTTTGCTGTGGTGAGCGTAGTTTGTCCTCTTCGGGAGGTGGGCTAATCTAGGAACCACGCTCATCACAGTGAACAGTTCTGTAGGGACCTGTATTTTTGTTTAGATTGTGCCGTTCCATCTTCCTCGTTGTTTTAGGAAGACGTCTCTTTTGTCCCTCTCTTACCTTTCTGTAGATACGTTCTTTTTTTTCAGACTCTGTTCTTGTTCGTACCTTGTAGTGTAATCGGCGTAGTTAGGTTGCATTTTTTTCCATTATAGTTTTTTTTTGTAGAAACTTTGTCCTAGTCTGGTTCGTTGTCCTTGACGTACTTGTGGTCCTTCTACTGAATTTCCTTATTCTTGTCTTTTCTACTCTTTTTTATTATTAATAGTGCTATACATTGTATGAATATAGAATTAGTTAGGAAGTAGGTAAATTTCTGAATTGTAATTGGGACAAGTGGGTATTGTTATATCTGGTGTGATCTCAGGTCTCTGGTCGTGTCGTTAGTGATCATACCGACAGGTTAGCCGTTTTCATAATATATACCGTAACCATAAATCTGTGAAATGGCGGAACTCCAACAATTAATGAAGTTGGGTAAGGAACTTGGCCTTGAGGGAGAAAAGCTACGCGGCTGGATTAAAGAACAGCAGGCGGATTTGCGCGATGAGCGTGCTAAGGATAGAGAGCGAGAAAAAGAGGCTCAAGAGCGACAGAGAGAAGAGGAAAGAGAGGCTAAGGCTCGACAGAAAGAAGAGGAAAGAGAGGCTAAGGATAAGGAACAGGAAAGGGAGTTTAAGTTAAAGGAGTTAGAAGCTCAGCAACAGGAGAGACAGGCTAAGGAAAGGGAGCAGGAGATAAGGTTAAAGGAGATAGAAGCTCAAGAGCGGGAGACAGACGCGCGAGTAAGAATCGCGGAATTAGAACTCAAAAAGAATGCGCCAACAGAAACAGTTCAGCGGCAGGTACACAATAAAGGTGGCGTTAGGATTAAGCTCCCTACGTTCGACGACCGGAAGGACGACATAGACGCCTTCCTTTACAGGTTCGAACTGAACGCACAATTGCAATGGGGGGAAAATAAGGAATTATGGGCCACGTACCTGGCGTCTCTATTGCAGGGGCGAGCGTTAACCTACTTTAAAGAGCTACAGCGCGAAGACGTGCAAGATTACGATAAGCTGAAGGCTTTGCTGCTTCGCCGATTTGCGCGTACCGAGGAATATTTCCGGGAGCAGTTTAGGCGAGCACGTGCGGATACCAGGGAGGACTTTGCTGCCTTCGTCGCGAGACTAACGGAATATTTCGCGAACTGGGTAGACTTGGCGCATGTGGGCGCGGACTTTGCTAAACTGAAAGACTTAATGATCCGTGACCAGCTGTACGCGTCGTGCCACAAAGATCTGGTGGCTTTCCTGAAAGAAAACGAACCCGCGACGGTGCAGGAGGCGTCTAAGTTGGCGGAAGCATACCGTACGGCACATCCGTCCAAACCAGTCGCCAGGGCGTACGTCCAAGATGCTGGGTACGTCGCCGTTGTCGAAGGGTCGCCGGCAGGACTTAAGGACAGGTCGCGTCAGCGTGGTGCCTATAGTGGGCAAGCCCAGGGGCAGCGTAGGGGCTATGACCAATCACCGGCATATGGATCCGGTAAGTTTGACCGAGCAGGAGGGCTAGGTCGCGGTAATGGCCGGGGGCGATTTGTGACCTTTGCCGATGACCGACGGCATAGGGACTCTAGTTCCGGTCGCGATGGGTCACGGGGACCCAGGCCTAGTGCAGCACAGGGAGCGGAGTGTTGGACTTGCGGACGCGTGGGTCACTTTTCACGCGAGTGTAGGGCCGCGAAGTGTTGGAACTGCGGTAGAGCAGATCACATCAGCGTGAATTGCCCTGCAGGTAGGATAGCGGCGAGCGTGGACAGTAGCTCCAGTCCATGTTCCCCAAATAAATTTCATCATGCGGCTGCGTGTGTTACATTGGACAACGGAGGCGGACAGTATTCTAAGTGTCCCAGTTGTGAGAAGTTATTATCTTCCGGTGTTTTACCTTGTGGGAGAAAGATCCCCGTTATAAATTCATGTCATACAGGAGGTGGTCTTAGGGTTTATCCGGGGTTTGTTGGGGACGAACCGGTCTCGGTTTTACGAGATACAGGATCTACCGTTGTGGGAGTGCATAGAGACTGCATTCGGGATTCACAGCTTACAGGTGAGACTGTCCCGTGCATCCAATTTTCGGGGGCCATTGAGAAATTACCCATGGCAAGAATAGTGATAGATACACCTTTCCTTAGCGGGGAAGTCGAAGCAGTCGTTGGTTGTTTTCCAGGCGCCCAGCTCATCATTGGGAATGTATCACGGGTAGTTTCCCCTTCCGATGAGAACGTGCAAGCATGGTCGCAATCAAAAGGTATTGACTTTTGCGCCGCGGTCGAAACACGTCGACGGGTAGCTGATAAAGATAAGATTAGACCTTTGGCGACGCCAGCGGTCAACCTAGATATCACGCCAGAGCGCTTGGCGAGATTACAAAGGGAGGACCCATCATTAAACCCATGTTTTGGGGAAGCGCGAACCGAGAAAACGAGGAAATATAAAAACGGGTCATCTTCTTTTTTTGTCCAGGGGGGCATTCTGTTCCGTATGTACGTCACAGTGGCTTCCGTTCAAAAGCAGGTCGTCGTGCCACGGTCGTTAATTGCTACAGTATTGCGTCTGGCCCATGATGTTCCATTAGAGGATCATATGGGAAGTGCGGGAACCAAGCAAAGAGTTCTGAAAATTTTTTATTGGCCGTCAGTATACAGAGATGTACGGCTGTATTGTAAGACGTGCAGTGCGTGCCAAAAGACGACGCATAAGGGTCGTACACCCCAGGCTCCTCTTCAAAAGATCCCCACGGTTTCGGAACCGTTTAAAAAGGTTTCGATAGACCTTGTTGATTTAAGAGAAAGATTATCTTCAGCGTGCACTATAGCAGAAGAAGCGTCTGGTATCGCTTCAGAAAGAGCAAAGGACTATAAAGATAGAGGTTCCAAATTGAGAATTTTTAAGCCAGGAGACAAGGTCCTATTGTTGTTACCTACGGACCATAATAAGTTATTGATGACATGGAAAGGTCCTTATGTTATTGAGCAAGTTGTTTCGAATGTAGATTACGCTATCCACATTGATGGATCAAGTAAGGTTTTCCATGTTGATATGCTGCAGAGGTTTCATGAGAGACCAGAGTATCGGTATTCTCATACTGGTATTAAAGGACATACCTAATGTCGTGTCATTCTTTGACGATATAGCATGTCATACGTCGACATGGTCTGATCATATTCAGACACTAACAGTAATTTTTCAACGATTACGTCATTTTTGGTTAACTGCTAAACCCGCAAAGATGGATTTGGCATGTCCAGAGATAATATTCTTAGGACATATCGTGGGTAGAGGTGTTCAGAGACCTGAAGTAACAAAAATTGACAAGTTAGTGGGGTTGCAAATCCCTAAAACAAAGAAACAAGTCAGAAGCTTAGTGGGAATTTTAAATTATTACAGAAAGTTCATTCCAAATTTTTCCTCCTTGTCATCTTCTCTTACTGACCTTACTAAGAAGGGACAACCCGATAAGGTCCAGTGGACGTCTGAATGTCAGACAGCATTTGATAATTTGGTGACAGCATTATCATCGTCACCCATTCTGATATTACCCGATTTTCGATCTAATTTTATCCTCAGAACGGATGCGTCGGACTCTGGTGTCAGCGCTTGTCTTCTACAGGAGAAGAACGAATGTCTCCATCCTGTATGTTATGTCAGTAGGAAGTTATTGCAGAGAGAAAGAAAGTATTCTGTGATAGAGCGTGAGTGTCTTGCCATTGTGTGGTCCGTCCAGAAATTAGGACGTTATCTCATGGGACGAGAATTTTGTATCCAGACAGACCACAAGCCACTGACATTTTTGTCGAAGAATCGTTCGTCCAGCCCACGCTTGTCTAGATGGGCATTGGCTTTGCAGCCGTATACCTTCGTTATTCAACCAATTCCAGGAACCAGCAATCATATCGCCGACTACCTTAGTCGAGCCTAGGGGAAGAGTTCAGGAGCTTATACATCGGAGGACAGGAACATTGACAGGATCTGTGTGAATGAGTCGACTTTAAAATATTGACATTATAAATATGATATGAAGAATGGTTGATAGGTTGATTGGTTTTTGATATGGAACAGGTACTGCTTTAACATATTTATATGGAACACTTTGTCCTGTCCCCGAATCTTGATAAGATAATTTACTCGAGAAAGTCTCTTTAGGACTTTAAAAGGTCCCTTCCATGTAAGAAGGAGTTTATTTTTCGTCTCCGGAAGGAGAACAAGAGTTTGGTCTCCGACGGCCAAGGTTCGCAATCGGCTACCCTGATCACGATATAGTTTATAAAGACTCGCATGCGCAGCGGAAGATTTTTGTGCGAGCTGACATGCACTAAGAATTCTATGTCGCAAGTCTACAACGTATTGATATGCAGACCGCGTATCGTTGTCGTCGGTGTCTGATCCGGCGAATAAATCACGGAGTATGGCCATTGGACCACGCGGCTTGCGACCATACAATAATTCGAAGGGGGAAAAACCCGTCGATGCGTTCGGTAGTTCTCGGTATGCAAAAAGAATAGCGGGGAGTTGTCGATCCCAATCACTCGGCTTGTCGGCCGAAACCCGCGCAAGCATAGCTTTCATGGTAGCATTCCAACGTTCACAGCAGCCATTAGACTGTGGGTGGTATGGAGATGTCAATCTTTGTTTAATCCCTACCAATTCCAAGACTTTCTTAAAAAGCTCAGAGGTAAACTGTGGACCTCTGTCCGATAAAATTTCAACCGGAAATCCAAGACGCGAAAAAATAGTAATAAGGGCTTCAGCCACATGATCGGCTGAAATGTCTTTTAGTGGAATGGCCTCTGGCCAACGGGTTGCGTAGTCAATGACAGAAAGTATAAAACGATGTCCTCTGTCTGACTTGTGTAGAGGCCCAACTATATCTACGGCAACGCGCTCAAATGGTCTAGAGACCATAGGCATCTCCTGCAGAGGAGCCCGCGATGCTCTCCCTTTAGGAGTACGTCTCTGACATACGTCACATGTTGATACGAACCGGTTTACATCTGCGTAAATACTGGGCCAAAAAAATTGCGATAGTATTCGAGACTTAGTTCTGGCCTTTCCTTGGTGACCCGCCAAGGAAGTGTCATGCGCGAGACGAATAATGTCGCGACGAAAAGATCTTGGTACTACAAGCTGCATAACGGCCTCTCGCTTATTCCGAAAATTACGATATAATAAGTCATCTTTAATAAGAAACTTAGAGGTATCCGGCGCTGTAGGATCAACTTTAGTAAACAAATGTTTCAATGTGGGGTCTGAATGTTGCTCATCATGGAATGCACTAGACGTTATGTTCACTTCAATAGTAGGGTTACTTAATGCACTGTCTGCTCGTCGACTCGATTGTAGGCGTGTTGTCGCACAAGCAACACTCTCATCCTCAGTCCAAATTTCCAAGTTACCGATAGGAAACTTTATTACTTGAGGTACATTCCCTATGATTAAATCAGCCACTGGATTATGCAGTACACATGCGGTAACAATACCTGTGAGAAAAGGTGTATCAATATAAACTTCTGCAAGACGGAATCGCTCTACAGATCCGCCAAAAGTAATACAAGTTACATCCTTATCCAAAAATTGTGTTGGACGGACTAGTGACTGCCGAACGCCGATAGTCGTGCATCCGGAGTCACGTAGAACGGAAGCGCGAATCGCGTTCACGCGGCCCTGGTAAAATGTTAATTCACCCAGTTCATGTAGGGCGGACATGACTGGAATAGCTTTTGATTGTCATGAAGATTCAGAATGACCGTCAGTCTCATAAGGTGTAGATTTAACAGAGCAGGCATTCGCCGCTTCCATTTTGACGTTACAAAATTTTTGTATGTGGCCTACCCTATTACACCTAAAACACATAATACGATGAGGATCGTTTCCACGATAAGGCAGACTCTGCGGTCTATCATAATCATGATTATTATCAAAATGCACTCGTCGCGGCGGTCCCTGAGGCCGGTTATATTGTCAAGGTTAATGTTATAATTGTCGTGCTGGGTCACGACTTGCGAAGACTTGAGTTTGCACGGTCTCGTTGATTATAACCAGCGTAAATTGTCCTTGAACTGTTCTCGTGAACAGTTTGTTTTTGAAACACTTTTTCTTAGAGATGGAAAGAAAGTGGGGCAAGATAGAATAAATGGATAAGTTAGGAGTGACAGTGCAATTCTCGACCCCGTGATTTTGATGAACACTTACAAGGGAAGAGAAGGGGTGAATAAGGATAGATAGTTTAAGACGCTTAGTCGCGTTCAGAAATTCGTACATAAAAGGTAGAAAGCACGAGGGTTTAGAGATTTCAGTAATGGTTTTGACATTTTAATTTGACCTTGTCTGTTTTTAGTACAAGGCCGTGACCAACTCCCACGTAGAATCTATTAATACTGCGAGCTGAGCTCGCATGGATGCACCAATCAAATCTAGGCATTTGGACGGTAATTTGCAGGTGGCTGCACAGTATAAAAGCGTAGCCATACCTATGTTCATTACTCCATACAGAAAATTCCAATCTGTGCAGGCGTCGGCGCGATTCTGCCTGAAGAATCATAAGACTGTTGATTTATGTCTAGTCCATTATAGGCATTGAGATGAAGCCATATGCTTGAATGAGATATGCCCACTGCTGTTGTCTACTGTTCCCTGGTTTTCCTTACCAGGGACCAAGTGTAAGTGTTTGTCTGTTGATGATTCAACAATGAACGAGGAGCTGAACATAATTTATCCAGTAGGACAGGATTGCCGCATATGCTAGGAGTGCTACCCAAGAATGCAAGACAAAGAATTATATTGACTTGCAACGAGTATGAATGTTTGGCATACACATCTGTGAATTGAGATTGATTTGTCTGGATGAGGCTGGGGATTGCCAGCCCATCCTAGAGTAGATCCAATAGACTTAACTACGTCAGTTTATATTGACGATCTTGATCCATTATAAGCGGTAGGCACAAATAGCTGAGATGACATTGTCGCCAGAGACATTAGTATATTGCTTGATAGATAGTAGGCAGACTATATCTGAGAGATAGATAATTAATACTTAAATTGTTAGTGAGTCAGAATGATCTTAATCTTATAGGAATCTAGAGGAGACTTCTAGTGACATATTATTGAATTTTCATTTGATGCTGCTGATGTTGTCTTTTTAGTATGTAAGAGATCTAGACAAAATTGTTAGGAAATTTAATGTAATTAAATTTGTGGCCCTGCAGGTCTGTTATGAAACTTATTCAGATTGTTCTTAGTGTGTGGCATGGTACGAAAGAGTAAATAAGAAATACCTCTCGATTTCAAATGCAGTCTTAATACCCCACCCCGTAACAGTGACAGCATTATCATCGTCACCCATTCTGATATTACCCGATTTTCGATCTAATTTTATCCTCAGAACGGATGCGTCGGACTCTGGTGTCGGCGCTTGTCTTCTACAGGAGAAGAACGAATGTCTCCATCCTGTATGTTATGTCAGTAGGAAGTTATTGCAGAGAGAAAGAAAGTATTCTGTGATAGAGCGTGAGTGTCTTGCCATTGTGTGGTCCGTCCAGAAATTAGGACGTTATCTCATGGGACGAGAATTTTGTATCCAGACAGACCACAAGCCACTGACATTTTTGTCGAAGAATCGTTCGTCCAGCCCACGCTTGTCTAGATGGGCATTGGCTTTGCAGCCGTATACCTTCGTTATTCAACCAATTCCAGGAACCAGCAATCATATCGCCGACTACCTTAGTCGAGCCTAGGGGAAGAGTTCAGGAGCTTATACATCGGAGGACAGGAACATTGACAGGATCTGTGTGAATGAGTCGACTTTAAAATATTGACATTATAAATATGATATGAAGAATGGTTGATAGGTTGATTGGTTTTTGATTCTGTATTAAGTATTGTGGTTAGTTAGCTATTCATGATGTGACACATATATGCATATTGCAGGCCATATTGATCCCCATATTTTCCCCTGATTTCGGTATTTTATATACTAGGGGAACTGCTAGGTCAGTTTTTTTTAGTGTAGGTATTGCTCACGCTCACTCGTTGACAGTCATCTTGATGTGATTTGAAATTAATTGCATTAATTTTTTTGGGGTGGGGGATGATGTCACGAGTGGAGTGAGTGCAATTAAGGGGATTGCTACAGAGCGGGTGTAGAGTAAGAAGGGCTCACGGCAGACAAGTAGGGAAAGACGGGAAAGGAGGAGAGTAAAATTAACGCACGTAGACAAGTAAGTTAAGCGTGCTGTTGTGAGTAGTGGGGGGTCTGAATGAGGCGAAAGCGCTGTATTACTATCACTGCAAGTTAGAAGGTCCTACGGAACGGACGCTAATAAGAGCCCATCGGGCGGACATAAGGGGAGCAGTCGAGAGACCAGTGAGAGAAGTTTCCAGTGATGACTGGTACGTAGAACGTTGATTGATTATTATGATTGATGTATTATATTATATTCGTCTATTACCATGATGTAAATAAGTATATGTGAGGAATGTGGAAGTCCTTGATATTGGATATAGCAATGTGCGCCATGAGCGATAGATGAAAGTGAGTTCATGGATTTGTAGCGCGAGTGAGTAGTGTGTACTCCGATGGAGGTGTGTTACCGTAAGATGTGTGGTGAGTGAAAGGTGAACTAGTGTGTGTACGCTTCATGGGTTGTAAGGAGAGGTGGAGTGAATAGAAATGGTAGGGTATTATACCAATGTAATGTTATTCTTGTAGGTGTCGAGGACGGGCCGCAGAGCCACCTCGATGAGCACAGGGGATAGGCCAGCATAGGGCCGGAGGCCACACATAGGCCAGAAGTGAGGCTGTCAGTGCAGGACAGTAGAGGCACATAAAGTCGTGGCAGTCAGGCCACGGACAGGGACGTAGATATGAGCGTGAATGTGATAATGTACTATTGCCATGTTGAGGGGCTAGTGAACTAATAATGTACTATTGAAATGATAATGTCTATTGAAATGATAATGTGTTATTGCCCTGCTGAGGTGCTAGGGGAGTGCTAAGGTGTATGACAATAGGAAGGTGATATTGAGAGACTGCGGTGCCAGTGAATTATTAATGTGCTATTAAGACCCTGAGGGGAGAGGCTGAGGCCGAAGTGCCTTTAGGAGTAACTACCGGGTTGTGGACCCGAGGAAGAGTGTGTGTGAGAATAAGGCCGTTGTACGGCAGTTAATTTCAATAATATAATGTATGTAATTGCGCTATTATCTGTATAATTATGTTTAATAAATGTGTGAGTCTGATGGGTTGTTCTGTTAAGTGTTAACTTGTTTGTTCGTGATTGTTGTCCTGTCATAAACTATTACATCTCCCAGTCTGGGATTTGTGACACCGTTTATGGATGGCATGTTCAAATTTGTTAATTTCTTCATGCAACTCATCCACAACTCATGGCTAGGCAAATGGACACTACGTTCAACTGGTCTTCATCCTGCTCCATGAAAAGTTAAAACGTATCCAATGAACTGTATTCCAATGCTTACTTTCACCATCACTGAACTGTATTCCAATGCTTACTTTCACCATCACTGAACTGTATTCCAATGCTTACTTTCACCAGTGCTGGAGCATGGATTAGCGCCAGTTCCTCGGCGAGTCTTAATAGATTTGAAATAGTTGTGCTGAATGTGACAAAGGAACTGTTACCTTCTAACTGAGTCATAATTAGGCAGCACTTTCGTCATGTGCGAAATTTATCCAATAATATAAGGCGAACATTCCGAGTCCTGACCTACCTACAGAATATCAGGACTAACACTGAAAATTGAGAAAATCGCTGAAACAAAAGTCAAAATTATGCAAAGGAAAATGTATTGCCTACTGTAAAGTCCGGTGTAACAGGCCAAAATATACCCCCCGCCCAGACTATACCCGGGGTTAAACTGGCCTAGCCCAGAATATACCCCGGGGTATATTCTGGGCTAGGCCAGTTTATACCCCGGGGTTACTTTGGGCTAGGCCAGACTATACCCCCCCCCCCCAGTCCAGATACTTTTTTTTTTTAAAACAAGTCAAGACCACAGTTTATTTCAGCCTGTTCTTTATCACTGTCATCCGATATCATATTAATCCATATATGGACACATTCTTGACACCCATAAATCATAATACAATTTAGAGGAAATAATAAAAACAATTTATTTCAGCCTTAGTTTAAATTGGTGTACATACCGTACATACATTCATGACTCCTGTTCATCATGATACATTTTAGAGGAAACAAACATGCATCAAAATGCATTGGTATACAGAAGGGTTGAGTATCCATTCAAACTGATATGATTAGACTTCAGCATTAATTTTACCTGTGTCTGTTGATATCATTATTATTATTATTATTTTGATAATTGGTTGGCCATAAGTAAAACATGCATTGTATTTTTTGTTACAACCATGCAGAGAGAAAAGGCCGGAAAACAACACACATAGAAAAAATAATAAAAACATAATTAGTAACCCAACTGACACTGACAGATGGTGCAAGTCCATCATCCACTTCACATAAAACTAAATAGGCACTAAACTTTTTTTCGCCTGATGAATTCCACCTGTCCAGATCCACTTGAAATGTTACAGAATGCTAGCCAGTAATATACATTAATAACAATAAGAACACGAAATCATCTTATTTACTCTTGAAAATAAAGAGAAATATATAAGAATCATCATCATCACCTTGGAATAATACAAATATAAAAGGGAGTGTAGAAACCGCAGCAATATGTGTGTGTATCACCTATGTACATGTATATGAAATGTGTTAAATCTTTTCAACTATTCATGTAGAACTGGACAGAAAGCTTTAGTGAAATAGCCTTGACAGTTGAGTAGACCGACAGAGTAAGTCCACTGAGACAAAAGTAGTGCATAGTAAAAAGTAAGCTCTATACATGTAGCATGTTAAGGCAAAATTCGATGGATCATGTTGCATTAACAGTATTTCTTGTTAGTGAATATTATTCTTTGATAGCTTATTTGTAGAAAGATATACATTTCATGTACCTTATGGTTTAAGGCACTGATCAGTTTTCAAGGCATTTGAAAGATTGAACTTACATGTTATAGTGAATAAGCTTTTGTCACTAGCGAGTGAAATAAATTTTTATTTTTAAAAAGATCTTGCCCGTCTTTACCTTCCTAAGCTTGACACGTCCCTTGTCAGAGGATTTAACAACTGTGTATTCGCACACAAAAATACTCTAAAATGACTTCATTTTTATGAGTGTGTTAATTATTTCATCCCTTGCGACTAAGTGTATGTCAGTGCCAAACAGACAATACAGTGCAAATTTTACCCATGGGCAACCAACTATAAAAACAACTGCAACTTGACAACGAACGTGAATGAAATGAGGGTTAAAATTGAATCATATCAGTTTGAATGGATATTCACCCCATAGCGATAGGATATCAATACATAATAATTCATGTTTTTTCCTCTGAATTGTATTATGATTTACTATATGGAAGTCTATATACTGTGTCTGTTGATATTATTATTTCTACTATTATTATTATTTGATAACTGGTTGTCCATGGGTAAAATATGCCTTGTATTTTGTGTTACAATGGCGCAGTAACACCCGCATGGCCCGTGCATAAGGCAGACGGCACAGAAGCTCATGCCTTCAAACTTTGAAACGCAACCGGAAGTTTAAAGTCGAAACAAAACAAAGGCAGGGGGGAGGCCATCATTGTTGAGGAGAAAGCAGTATTCGATATTACTAGGCCTATTTTCATTTACATGTGTTACAAAATTACGATACTTCGCTTTCATCTCAAAGGAATAGACATAGTAGCAAAAAGAACTATCTTTCACGTGTAATTTTTTCAGGTGTGGGCATTTCTTCCTCGCAGCAGTGAATTTTTTTCCTTGCTGTTTTTTTATATAGATGGCGCAGGGAGAAAAGAAAAACGTAATAATAATCCAACTGACAAATGGTACCATTCTATCATCGGCGATGTAATCCAGCAGAAATTAAATACATGTATTTCACATAAAACTGAATACACACTAAATTGTTTTCACGCGATGAACTGCAGCTGTCCACATCCACTTAAACGGTTACAGAATGCTAACCAGTAATAACTAATATACAACAATAACAATAAGAACACCAATCATCTTGTTTATGCTTGAAAATAAAGAGAAATATCAATATCAGAATCATCATCATCATCTTGGAATAATACAAAGATATAGGAGGGAGTGTAGAAACGACAGTATAGGTCTACAAATCATTCTGGAATATATAAGCAGCAATGTGCGTGTATCAACTATGTGTAAAAAATGTGTTAAAGATTTCAACTGTTTAAGTTAGAACTGGACAGAAAGCTTTAGTGAAATAGCCTGGACAGTTCTGTAAACCGACAGAGTAAATCCACTGGGACAACAGTAATGCATCGTGTAAACTGATTAGATCACATGTTGGGTTAACAGTATTTCTTGTTAGTGAATTCTTTGGTAGTTTATTTGTAGAATTAGAAAGATATACATTTCATGTAGCTCTTGGTTCAAGATATTGGATTAGTTTACCAGGCATTTGAAAGATTTCAATTATGTGTTATAGTGAATAAAGGTGTGTCACTTGCGAGTGAAATAAAATTTAATAAAAAACTGAATGTTGTATCCTTGAATATTCTGCGTCTCTGAATGTGGGAGTACAATCTGGACTGGTGGGGATATATATAGTTTGGCCTAGCTCAAAGTATACCCCGGGGTATAAACTGGCTTAAGTTTTTCAAATTTTACTTCACCCGCAAAATGACATATCCTTATTCACTATAAGTTTATTTATATATAACACATAACTGCAATCTTTCAGATGTCCTGCAAACTAATCCAGTGCCTTAAACCATGAGCTACATGAAATGTATACCTTTCTACAAATAAGCTATCAAAGAATTTACTAACAAGAAATGTTGTTAACGCAACATACTATAAATTGTATAATTACTTTCTACAATGCACTGTTGTCTCAGTAGATTTAATCTCTCAGTTTACACAGCTATCATGGGTACTTTACTAAAGCTTTCTGTCCAGTTCTACTTCATCATCATCATTGCCTTTCTCACCCTGGATCAGGGTATAGGCCACCAACAAACACTTTCCATCCCTCTCTATCATGGGCCAGCCTCTTTACATTATTCCAAGTCTTTCCGCTTCGTTGCACATCATTTTCTCTGGCTCTTCTCCACGTTCCGCGCGGCCTTCCTCTTGATCTCTTGCCCTGGGGATTCCAATCCAATACCTTCTTCGCGATGCTGTTTCCTGGCCTCCTGAGAGTGTGGCCGATCCATCTCCATCGCCTCCTACCAATTTCCTCTCTGACTGGGCTCTGTCTTGTTCTTTTCCAAACAATTTCATTGCTGACCTTGTCTGTCCATCTGATCTTAAGTAGCTTCCTCAAACATCTGTTGATGAAAACTTGGATTCTCTTTATGCAGGCCTGGGACGCATTCCAAGTCCCACATCCATACAACAGGACTGACTTCACGTTCGAGTTGAATATCCTCAGCTTTGTTTTTAGAGATATATCCTTGGTTCTCCAAATCTTGCTTAAGGACGTGAAAGCTGCCTGTGCCTTTCCAATTCGTGCTTTGACTTCTGCCTCTGTTCCTCCCTTATTGTCAATGATACTACCAAGATAGCAGAAGGACTCTACATCTTCCAGTGGTTGATCTCCTACTTTGACTTGTTCGCTTGGGGGTGCAACAATTTTTAGGACCTTCGACTTCGCAGGATGTATCCTCAATCCAATAGATTCTGAAATTTTGTTTAGAGCTGTAGTCTTTGCTTGCATCTGGTCGTGTGTGTGCGACAATAGTGCCAAGTCATCTGCAAAATCTAGATCGCCCAGCTGTGTCCATGGGGTCCATTGTATGCCATTTCTTCCTCCATTGGTGGTTTCTTTCATAAGCCAATCAATCACCAGAATAAACAGAAATGGGGACAGCAAACAACCCTGCCTAACACCAGTCTTGATATCAAAGCTGTCAGTAAGCTCACCATCGTGTACGACTCTGCAACTTGTCCCCTCATACATGCTCTTGATAAGATTCACCATCTTCTCTGGGATTCCATAATGTCTCAATATTCTCCACAGCGTTTCTCTATCGATGCTATCAAAGGCCTTCTCGTAGTCAAGGAAGTTCACTATCAGTTGGGAGTTCCACTCTAGCGACTGCTCTACTATAATTCTCAGCGTGGCGATCTGGTCGGTGGTTGATCGATTACTCCTGAAACCAGCTTGCTCCTCACGAAGTTTTGGGTCTGTTGCATTCTGTATTCGCTTGAGAATAATCCGATTGAAAACCTTTCCTGGGATGGAGAGAAGTGTGATTCCTCTGTAGTTACTACAATTGCTGAGGTCCCCTTTTTTTGGAAGCTTCACGAGGTGTCCTTCCTTCCAGTCCTTTGGAAACTTGCCTCCGATCCAAATCCTCGAGAATAGTGAGTGCAGATCCTCTGCAGCCCCAGCAGCATCTGCCTTCAGCGCCTCTGGTGGGATCTGGTCTGGTCCAGCTGCCTTGCCTCGATTTAACTGCTTTATGGCATCATTAATCTCTGCTTTAGTCGGAGGGTCGCAACTGATCGGTAAATCATTTCTTGCGGGTAGAATGTCGGGTGGGTTGCTTGGTGGAGGTCTGTTCAAGAGGCTACTAAAATGTTCTATCCATCTTTTTGCCTGAGCTTCCTTTCCAAAAATAGCCTTCCTGTTGCAATCCTTGACAGGAACTTCCGGTTTTCCATATTTTCCAGCAAGAGTCTTTGTAGTCTGGTAGAGGATCCTCGTGTGTCCTCCTGTTGCTGCCTTCTCTGCTAACATTCCTATGAACTCCTCTTTGTCTTTTTTAATTGATTTTTTGACCTCTTTAGCTGATGCTCGGTACTCTTCCTGGTTACCAACTCTTGAGCTTCTTGTACGACTTGCATTTACCTGTTCTTTTAGGTCTCTTCTTATCCTTATCAAGTCCAGTGATTTTTGACTGATCCATTCCTTGTGTTCCACTTTCTTTTCCCCAAGAACATCCTGACATGTCGATGTAAATACTCCTTTTACCTTAGCCCAGTGAGTCTCCAAATCTACTGTCTCTTCGAGGTCAACAAGGGGTTTGAATCTATTCCTCAGTGTCAGCTGGAACTCTTCCTTCTTGTCTCCATCCAGAAGGCTCACTTGAAACTTTCTCCTCTTTGTTCCTGCTCTGGTACCTTGTTTCTTGAGGCGGAGTTTGAGTCTTGCCAGCAGCATGTGATGGTCAGATCCAACATCAGCTCCTCTCTGTACTATGACATCCTCCAGTGAGCGTCTGAATCGTCGGGTGATGCAAAAGTGGTCAATCTGGTTTTCAGTTACTCCATCCGGTGAAATCCAAATGGCCTTATGGATCCTCTTGTGTGGGAATACTGAACCTCCAATCACATAGCTGTTAAATGCGCA